>SNQJ01S0017301.1:300338-324782 GCA_010110895.2 Picea sitchensis
TTAGGGTTAAGCCACTTCTAATTTCTCCATTAAATTTATTATTTAAATAATTTATTTTGTATTTATTTTGAATTATAGTACACTCATCACTTCACTTTATTATTTACCTTCTAAAAATCTCTTAAACCACTTTGACTACTTTGACCTTTTGGGGCTTCTAGATGACTCATGAGGGTTCTCCAAATTTGTAAGGCCATAAATCTTAAACCGTGAGGAGTTATGTGACGTTCCAAATACCACCATAAATGACATGACATGTACTATCCATCTAGAATATTCTTACCTACAAATATATCTAAACTCATACCATTATACATCAAATAAACTTGGGTCCATTACCCAAACCCGGGTTCTCCAACTTCACATGGCCATAACTCTCTAATTGTGAGGAGTTATGTGATGTTCCACATACCACCAGAAATGACATGACATGTACTACCCATATATAATAGTATTACCTTCAAATATATTAAAACGCATACCATTATACATAAAAAAACTTGGGTCCATTACCCAAACCTTTGTGCTACCAGAATTCGCTACGAGACTTTCTCCAAGGGTTGAAATCAATCAATAAGGGTTGAAATCAATCTACAATATCGATCTCCAATGGTTGACATCAATGAAAACCAAAAATACATACTAACTTTCAATCAACCTAAGCCAACTGTCTGACAAAGGCTGGTTTTATATATTATATGTAACTATGCAAAATAAAGAAAAATAAGCAAGAAATTACATAAGTGTGTATATGGATAAGAGACAAAGATAAATGCAAAATATGAACCACATCATCAAGATACACAAGTGATACTAAAATTAGAAATCCGAGTTTATATTTATTTCATTCTGAGATACAAAGCTGAATTCTCTTTACAAACCCATGCGAGGGTAGGGACCAAAGTCAGATTTAGAAGCCTCCGATGGACACCATACAAAAAGACTCTAATAACAAAAGAAACACTAAAGCTAAATATCTAGATAAACTTGCCACAAAATGATGTCACTTGACTTTGCAAAATATTTTTTATCAGTCATGAATTTTAATCGATAAACAAACAAGAACACACACACACACTGCCAAAGATAAATCATACACCTTTAAAGACAAGCTGCTAGAAAATATGATTCAGTTTTGAATCCTGCTGCCTTCAACAAGACCCTGCTATCATCAAGATGGTTAAGCCTTCTAGTAAACTCAGAATGAATTAAGAATGGAAGTATCTCACAAGTACATATCAAACCTTATAGAATAATTTCTCCTTCTATTCTCTCTTACTCCCTGTATCTTCATTTGATTGAGCTTTTATTCTTTGCCAATTAGTTATGGTAGTTCAACTACCTTCCTTTTGTTAAGATTAATTAGCTTAGATAACTTGTTGAGACAAATAAATAATAATATATAAATAAGGGTCTATTTAAATAATAACTAAATAGGTGGGATCCCTTGTCACTCCATTTTCATTTTTTGAATGATTGTCAAAACATGAAACATAATACCCCAAAAAATTAACTCAAGTATTCACCTTGTAACTCCCATCCTTATAAATAATCAAAATATTTTAAGATCAAAATAAAACATTACTATAGCCAAAACTAGATTCATACTCATGCTTTCCCAAAACATACTATCTAAATATGTCCTTGCTATCCAATTGTTTTTAACCATACCAATAAGATTTGTCTTCAAAAGAAAATCATTAAAAATCATTAAAAACCATATTTTTTGTATGAGGTATTTTGCCTCTTTTCACTTTTGGCCTCTTTTGATCCCATTTCTAACTTTTCCTGTGCAATAGTCTCTAGTTGATTAGGACCTTGTGGGCGGATCTCACTGATGATATGAGGGAAACTATATTTGAGGTGAAGATGGGAAGACACAGATTCAGATGAATCTTTGGAGGACTTGGAGGGATTGGCCACTCCTTTTATTTTATCTATCTCTGGCTTGTGAACATCAATTTTTATCCTTTTTCTTGCATGAGAGGACTGTACTGGTGGGCACCATGATCAACTTGGGCATTTGGGTTGATTGGCGACGGAGGAGGGGGTAATGAAAATGACACAATAGGCCAACCATGGTGATGAGCTATAGGTTGATGAGCAATTTCTTGCCAACCATCATTGCCAGGTGGTTCTGGCTGCATAGAAACATGAGGGGGGACATGGATACTAGAGAAATTTTGACGTGGCTGGAAAGGAGGCCTCTCATGTATAGGTTGCAAAATTCCTGGGCCAACTAGATTGAAAAACCCAGCTTGGAAAATTTGATTTAGTTCTTGCGGATCAACGTCAAAATATATCAAAAATCATGGTCTTGTATGGTCTCTTTGCCAATTATTTCCTCTGCCTCTCTTTGCACCTCTTCCATCGCTGCCTCTGTCAAAGAAACTAATTCTGTATCAATATTCCAATCATGTTATGAAAAACTATTAACAACCCATGCATTAATACTCTACCTAAATAAAATCAAAAGGTTGGCTCTATAATTCACAACAGAAGCACATGCAATCCATCCATCCATCATATTTTTAAATTCAATAATCAATTTCCATTTGAAGAGGGAGTGACAGGGCTATTGGGAAGATGAGGGGCTTTGTAATGAACTAAAAGTGGTAGCATGGACGAGAACCAACCAATGAATATTGTTCAAGAAAATGCAGAGGCAAACAATGTCTCCATATCCAAACTTCCAACACCAGTCATCATCTAGCTCCTTTCTTTTCCTTTTAATCCTTTCTTTTTAAAATAAAATTCATAATAACAGAACAAGGGATAAATTAAATGAATTTGGGAAGGTGGTGGGCATATAATCAGAGAAAAGTGAGATAATGAACGAGAATGAGATGATTACTGTTCTATTACATGAAATAACATTTATTGAAAAATCGACATTGCCATCATTTGCCAAAAACCTGTCTCTGTTAACAATTCAAATCCAAGACACGACGATTTTTATAGTGTTCAATATAAAACCCAAGGAGAATTTCAGGATTGTCAAACTTTACAATTTTCATTTCCCTTTTTTTTATATAGATGTCCATTAGAAAAACATTTTGTAGGAGATTGTTTACAAAATCATTTGAAACTAGATTACCTCAAGCCTGCATGGGAGGCTGATAAAACAAACATAAATCCATCGAACTTTCATTATATAATATTTATATCACAACCCCAATACTTGCTGCATAAACAGACTGAGTTTGAAACCTCAATGCGAAACTGGTGGTCATCATTTTTTCCAAAATCATATAACCTCAAAATCGACCAAACCCTCATAGATAAATAACAAACGAGCCAATACTTCATGGATATAATCAATATTTCCCATTGTCGGGTCAACACCATAAAAAATATCAAAACCAAAGTTTGAATTTACTAACTGTCCATATATAGGATAAAGAAAACCGAGCCCTGAGCAAGCACATGGGCAAAATAGTTTAAAATAGTGGTTGCAAACAAAAAAACAAAAAAACATTTCTACCAAAACAAACCTTTCTGCAGACCTCCCAAAGTGGCTGCAAGGAAAATACATAGGTTTCCCATATATTTTCAAACAATGAAATGGTAATACGAAGGGCATAAAATCTTCCAGGGACTGGGTAGAGGGCGTGGCATTATTCAATAGTCACAAAAACCCAACTATATTTTTATTTCACAGAGAAAACCCTTCAAAATTTAATCACAAGAAATGAGTGAAACCAAATGTATTCGCCATAAACATTTGCCAATAGTCATACCATAATAAGAAACATTCATCATGGGCGCAACACAACCACATACTTTAAACAAAATGGAATTCCAAAAAAATTTCCCAGCTTGAAATGTTTAAATTCCAATAGGAAGAAACCCAATTTAAATGTAATTTGCACAACCAGAATGCCCACATACATCCATTGTAATCTTCAGAAAGAAAACACACTTTGTAAGCAAACTCTAAGAGCCAACATAATGATTTTCTTCGGAGTAGAGTTACAGTTCATGAATGGAGAGATAAGAGCCAACATACCTGTAAGGAGAATGCCAGAAAGCTAACGAGCACCACTATTCTTCCAAAGTCTGAGCAAAATAGAGGCAATACTAACCAGAGAAACCAAAACAAACACGAGTATAGTGAAGGTTGTGACTTCGAGGTAGGGTAAGAATGACATGCAATAATTGCACGTCGTTTCCCTTCTTTTCACATTAATTGCCATCAACCACAACCAAGTATGGAGCACACCCAAACTTTCAATTTTTTTTCCATAAAACACATAGTCAACCATGTATATCCAATTCTCCACCAAACCTAACATTTCCAATTCAAAATCGAGTTGCTCCCCATCCACATAGATCTCATAAGTATTATATGTCTGTTCAACACTTAGCATCAAAACATGTCGCACATTTCTTACTAACGAAGGATTTCCATTCCATAAAACATATCAATTGTCCACAATGTATAACAAGTATACCATACGTCCAATACATCATAAGTTGCAATGTGGCATGTTCTTGGAGTTTGAATAATATGTCAACCTCTAGGTGTAGAAAAATAAACCAAAATGCTTATTAAAACAAACATTTTCTCCCTTAAAAAAAAAAAATTCAAATTGTCAGCACACTCAACATCCATCAATTGCACGTGGAAACAGGCTATAATTTCTTTGTTTATTTTTAACTGTAGAATCTTTCTCGCAATGTAATCATGAGCGAAAATAAGAGAAGCGCTTTCCATCATAGTTTTCCTAAAAATGGGTCCCACCTATTTAGTATTATCTTAAATGTATACAAGTAATACTGCACTGCAACTCATTTGCAGGAGTGGATTCCATGTTGCGCTTTTGGGCGTCAGCACACGTGTCAATACGCTACGCGTTAGCAGAGGAAGATGGAACTTGACAAAGTGTCGATCATCAAGTAGAAGTGATCGAGAGAGGAACCACAAATGATAAGGTTGTAGAGTTTGAGGAAAACTTAGGCTTAGCCACTTTCACGATAGAGAGAGTATGAGAGTTCCAGTAGGAAATTTTGGAGGGGGGCCCAATTTCTTATCTTAAAAAGATGCTAAGAGAAGAAAATTAGGAGAGTGGTGCACGTGCACAACAAATCCCAATACAAAATTTTGAATAGAAAGTTTCCAAGTACCTATATGTAAAGCACCATTTACACCTAAAGGCCACAAACTTATGCTTCCAAGTCTTACCACTCATCTCTAAACCACTTATTTAATTCACTTAAATAAAGAACATAATATCTCTTGAAAGTTAAAAGGGAATAGAAATTGACCATCCTTAGGGAATTTATAATGGAAGCCACGGATTCAAAGTCCATAGTGACTTATTCCAGCAAACCATTTACGAAATTCACTTAAACAAACAACCTAAAATAAATAATTATATATCTCTTAAAGGCATAAAAGGAATATAGATTGTTACATCCCGAGGATATGTTTTCACGTCCCTAGAACCACAAAGGAATTTTGGAAACCTAAGTGTTAATGTTAAAAAATATATAAAGCAATCAAAGATAGAGTACCCAGGTTTCATGCATATGATGGCAAATCCTAAAAACTAAGACTTTAAATGGAATATGTGCTCCCAACTTAAGGAGAGACCAGCTCTACAATGAAAAAACCATGAGCATATGAATATATTTAAGATTCTTTTAGAAAGGATGTTTTCAAATATGGGAAACCCATTGATGTATTGATTCATGTATGTGAGTTAAGCCCAAAATCCATTAAAATTACATGTTAGACTAAGAAAAAATGGGCACTTGATCTATAATATCTCAACCATTGATAGGGATTGAAGTGACCTTTTCACTAATGAAACACCTAATAGGATGTGAAGATTTAACATCACTGTTCGGTGCTAAAACCTCCTTGAAATATTTTCTCGAGCCTATGATCTAAGAAACCTGTGATCCAAGAAACAAATAAACACTAATTGCAAGAGGGGAAGATGAAATAGCCATCCAGAGTGTTTATGTAAAACTCACAACTTTAGACACAACTCTTCTTCTCTAGATACTCTCATCTAACAACCAATATTTGACCTTGAAAATTGGTGTCAAGCCCTTATGATTTTCTAATCAACCCATGGAATAATAACATCTTATATAGGAAAACAATTTGATTGTTTAATCATGCAATGCAAAATTTCATCTAAATTCAATTGATAAAACACATACTAAAAACTGTGCAAGAATGTACTCACATGCAAAGCTCAACTTCTATTACAACTCCCTCAACAAGAAATAACCTGATGCAATATTTTCAATACAAATAATTTTATTAATTTTGAAATTCCTTCCTCAAGTATTACAATTAGTTTGAAGGTATTACAATCAGTTTGATTTGGTTAGATATCACAAGTGACTGGTTTAGATAGGGGAAATGATTTATGAAGGATGGATTATTTTTTTTTTTTAACAAGAACGACTAATTTATATTCAAAATGAGTGTTGTAGCAGAGGGTGAATAAACAAAGAGTTACAAGGAGTTCAAAAAGAAAGGCTAGTTGTCTATCAACAAAGAGTTCCTTATCTGGCCATGCAAAATTTTCTACATAAGCATATGCCAGAGTTTCTCTTTGCCAGGTATAGACTCTTACATATGAGTAACAAACCAATGACTTTACATATCATAAGAACCTGATCATTGTAATTTGAGGGTGGTGTCCACTATCCAACCTTGTTCAGTCTCCATTGGTTGCTTTGCACTGACTTGAAGTTGTTGATCCACTTACTGAACCTTGAATCCTTGAGAAGGAGCAGGGGATTGCATGTTTTCTTAGTTCTACATCTAGTGTTGGAAAATTTCCTAGTTTTCCTGGCAAAGGGATCAAATTTCCATGTTCTACTTATTCAAGGTCCTAAAAGAAATGCAGGTCTCCCTATCATGTTTCTGGGTCTGCTCCTCTAGCTTGGTCTCAAGTTGAGCAATCTTTGTTTTTTCGAAACTCCAACTCACATTTTCGAGCTCCCATGTCTGCCTTCAATTCTCAAACCGCACAAGATGAGTAGTGAAATTTTTCAAAACCACGACGCTATGCTACACTCCTAGACATGTTGTTGACCTTGCAGGATTTAATTTCTTCCACCCTAGGAATGAGAGAGGAAGAAAAAATGCGCAGAGAGAATTCAAAATTCCTAGCAATTAGAAAGGAAATAAAAACCATGGCAAGGCGAACCAGTTCGTGTATCTAGCTGAGCATCCGCATGATGGCAATGTGTGGGAGATGATGTGGGAAGGGGTGACGTTATCTTCGGAATCATTGGGTAGGGCACCCGAAAACAACCTCTAGAGTTAACCTTTGAGTTAGAAAAAAATTACCTTTATTTTAACAAATAAACATGCCATGGAGTTAATCCTTTGAGTTAAAAAAAAATCCATTTTTTAATAAATAAACATGCCATATTAAGGAAGAAGATGAATGGAAAGAACATCATTGAATTTGATTTTCCACTACTTGGGGGATTGGAGTGCTTTTGTCAGTGTGTCTACCCTGATGTTCAGGTGTTTGAGGATATGATAGAATTGAACCGATTGAAATTTCACTTCTTTTTGGATAATTATTTGAAATTTCCTTTGTAAACTTAGTTGATGGCATTTTTGCGGATGTTGAAGTCATTAATGACCAATTTTGAGTCGCTTATTACAATGAGGTCCTTGCAAAGCTCCTATTTTATAAGCTTTAGTCCCATATAAACTGCTAAGACCTCTTCTTGGTTATTGGAAGAAAGTGCCAAACCCCACGCAAAGGAAAAAAACCTATGATCCATCAGAGTAATAAAGCACTCCCCTTACACTTGCCACCCCTGAAAGATGAATCATTATTAATGATGAGAGATTAATGATACTCAATTTTATTATAGTTTTTTCAATTAAATTAAAACTATTTAGTTTTATGATTTTATTTTTTTAAATTTTGATTGATTACAAAATATTGATTTGAATTATTTTTATCATTTTCAATTAAAAAAAAATTAATTTGATTTCACTTATTGCAAAATTATAATCTTCTTAAAATTAAAATTAAGTTTATAATTTTCTTTTAATAACTTAAATTAGTTAAAAAATATTGATTTTACATTTTTGTCATATACAAGCAAAAAAATGTCAACCTTCATTCAATATTTCATTGTAATCCTTTAGTGATGATATGCCAACAAAGGTAAGGCCAAGGCCCATTTTGGATGCAACCTATGAGAGAGTAATGTTATTATTTTTATATTGATTATGGAAATATAACTTGACAAATTATTTATAATCTACCCCATTCATTCGTTGATTATAGTTGAAAGAATAGCCAAAGGAGGAGGGCATCAATGATGGCTCTTGAACGATCTCAATAGATGTAAATTAGATTATTATCACTCAATAGATGTAAATTAGATTATCTACATTATTGTTTGGCGATACTCAGTGTTATAAATCTACTAGGTTTTGTTTAATATATTAAACGTATATGCATATAAGAAAGTGAAGCAAATTGCATTTAGTACAGTGACATCTACATAAGTTTACAAGAAAGTGAAGTAAATTGCATCTAGTACAATGACATTTACATAAGTCTATTAGTAGTAGATAGTAGTGTGTGTATGGATATGTTTTCTCTACGTTTTGTCTTCAAGTAAATAGAGTATATATAATAAAAGAGATCCTCTCATTTTATTTTTGCATGGTTATTTTTAGAAGTCTAACTTCTAAGATTAACATTATTTTTTTCTTCTACATTCATGTCACTAATAAATTCACACATAGTTAATCAAACAACCTTTACTCATTGTTTTGGTTTATTGCACACTTTGATTTATACTAACCAAGTTTAAATCCTTTAAGTTTTCTAGATATTATGTATTTGATAAGACAAGTGCTAATACTACTGAGTTTTATTTTCTTTAAGCTTTTCATATAGTATGGAATTTATGGGATTACTATAAACATGAATAGTATGTGTCATCGACATGTAGATAACTTGTAACATGTTCATGTGTAAATTTTAAACAAATTAATATAACTTAAACACATTTTGTTATTTTTAAAATAATATGCTTCTTTATATAAAATATGGTTAAATGTTTTACAATTTTGAGCTTTTCAATTTTTATTAGTGGAAGTTGATTATAANGTTCATGTGTAAATTTTAAACAAATTAATATAACTTAAACACATTTTGTTATTTTTAAAATAATATGCTTCTTTATATAAAATATGGTTAAATGTTTTACAATTTTGAGCTTTTCAATTTTTATTAGTGGAAGTTGATTATAAAATCTTTTTTGAAATTGTTGTTTTTAATGTAAAAATGGATTTGACATCCTTAAATGACCCTACTATAATCTATTTTTGCAATGTTAACCATTGATATATACAATTTCATCAAAATGATTCTTATTATATTTTAGGAAAAAAAAAATGTAATTTTTCCTTCCCATATTTTTTAATAACTGAAAAAATAAAAAATCATAAAACATTTAAACTACAACAATTAAAATAAATATAACTTCAAATTTATGATTTTTTTTTAAGGAAAAAAAAAACTTAAATCATATATAATGTATATTAACTCTTTTATATATATTGAAAAGTTAACTCTTTTATATATAAAAGAGTTAACTTTTCAATCTACATATCAATTGTGTTTGCTGTATAATTTAAGTACTTTTTTTTTTTTTAATGAATATTATAAATTTTAAGTTAAATTTATTTTAAGTGTTGTAGTTTTATTTTTTTTACATGAATATTATAAATTTTAACTTAAATCTATTTTAAGTGTTGTAGTTTAAATGTTTTATGAATTTTCCTTTTTTTAAGTTATTTTATAATATAATATGAAATACTATTTCATCAATTATTTGTATATAGAGTTAGTAAATGAATTTTTTCCCATGATAAGTTTGAGGAAAAATTGTAAAAAATTTCAAATATAATTAAAGTTATTTTATAACTAAATTGTATACTTAATAAAATGATATTGTTAAGAAATATTTTACTTAATTCCAAACTTATAAAAAATTTCAAATATAATGATAGTTATTTTATAATCTAAATTCTATACATAATAAAATTATACATAANCATGTTATTAGATTTATCATTGAGAAGATGTAGAAGAAATGTGTGAATAAAAATCAATGAAATAATGCTAAAACAAAGTTGTTAATGTGTAAGTGTTTGAATAAATTGTTAATTGCTTAGCATCTTGTACTTGGGTGCTACACATATATGTACTGATCTGATTGGATAAGAGATTGGAGGTCTTATTGGCAGCTTTGCTATTCCCAATGTATTATATGGCAACATATCCAAACTTTTTCTCGTAGACAATATTTTTGAATCATATATTTTTCCTCTATATTGCTTGAAGGTGGATTAATGCTAGCATTAGTTCAAATGTTTGTATTAGCATTTTCTGCTAGCTGAATATATCCATAAGTTTTGATATGTACTAAGCATATTGAAATGTTTTGATATCCAAGATTTGTAGTGATTGAGAATTCCAAAGTTTATAACGTCTTTGGCAGATGTATATTTGTTGAAATGTATTGACACTTATTCCGAGATGGCTCAATAGGCTTGACAACTTAAATGTTTACATGACGCGATGTCCTCCAACACCCCTGACAACTTAAATGTTTGCATACCGCGAGGTCCTTAGATAGTCTAACAGTCTTAAATGTTTATGTAAATATGCTTCTTGGAGTACATTTTTCCTCGAAATTTTCTATACAGTTACAGTGAATTTGCACAGTCTTGTTTGTCCACTGCTAATTCAATAGCCATTGTATGTTTCATCCTTGTTCTGCCATTAAAACTACATACAATGTTTACTGGTTCGGTGAGTTCTTCTTCTTCGTTGGTTTGTTGGTTGCTGCCATTGTATGTTTCATCCTTGTAATCGTTGAAGCTACATACATTATTTACTGGTTCGGTGAGTGCTTTTTCTTCACTGGTTTGTCGGTTTTTGCTTGTTGTTCTTATGCTCGTGATTCGACCTGCTCTTTTGCATTTCATTGTTTCAGAGTAAGTTTCGATGCCATAGTTTCATTTTGTATTCCTTTTTTGCAGTTTGCAAGTAAGAATGCTTGCTTATTTGTAGTCGCATGCTCATCATATGTTTCTAGTTCCTTCTGTGCTTAGGCTGTAGTTTCGTAATCATTGGAGATACATATGTTGTTCACTGAATCGATGGTTCTTGCTGGTTCGTTGGTTCATGGGTTGCTGGTTCTGTTTGTTTGGCTCGAGTTTGCGCTTTGGGGCCCAGGGGTGCAGTTCAGCCTGTTTGTGCTTTCTCGCTGGTTTGGTGCTTTCTTTTTTCTTTTGTTTGATTCGGCCTTGTAGGGTTGGGGTCCATCAGCGGTGGTTGGAGATTTTCTTTTTTCTTTTTTTTTTGGATTATTATTGTTTTTTGGGGGCGCTTTACGGTATTCAGCCCGTGCACTCACGAGTCAACATGCAGTTGTGTTATTTTCCCTGTTTTCCAAGGCTGATATCTATTATTCTGTGAGATTTTGCTGGTGCTCCAATCTTGCCATGAAAGAAAAAAAGTTGCATGAAAAATTGTTCGAGGATTACATGTGAAATTGCAATATCTATTGTTCTTTTGTTGGAATAAAGCATATGTATGTAGGCTACATTTATAAACCATGTATGGTCATATGTGGGGATATGACATTACATGTTCTTTCTCCTCTACATAGACTGGTGTGCGCATGATACAATTTATGGTGTTCTTGAGATATGATATGTGCAACAAAGATTCTGCAAGATTATATTTGGATGTCTAGAAGCATGTCTGGGTGGTTTGCCACAAAAAATCGAAAACTTGTATCATGGGAACAAAAGTCTGTGTAGAGGATAAAGAACATGTATTTCCATCGGTGGAAGCATATTTGGATAAATTTCCAGGGAAAACCAGAAATCGTTTAGCTGCGACCATGCAATTGCATGATTTTTTGTGCCTTGTAATATATTTTGGGCAGGGAAAATTTTTTTACACGTTTACAATGATGGATAGAGAAGCACAAAGGTTCATGTTTCTGCCTTTCTAGACTGTTCGTTGAGTCAGTTTTACTTTATGTACATATTTCTTGTTCTATGGTGAATACCAACTTCCATTGATGTTCATTGTATTTTGTGCGTTCCCACATTGAAACAAACATAGTAGCTGGAGAAAACAAGGGAGTCATAATTGCATCGGTTGAAGAGGATATGGAAAGGTGCATGCTTGTACTATTGTTTCATATTGCATTGTTTTTTATTTCATTTATGGTCTGTATATGTGTTAAACTAGTTGCGTTCCTTCCTACATGGTAAGTTATCTTGGTTACATGCCTTCCTTCCTACATACTAAGCTAGTTCATGTCCGTTGTGTTTTCACTGCATTGCTGCATCTAAACAAACATAATGGATGGACAAGATGATGGACTCTTTGGTGGGTAAATAGACATGTTTCTCTTTATTTTAGATTTCTGTCTTCATACTAACTTGCCTTCGTGTCCGTTGCATATTCGACGTTGTTGCCTTGGAAAAAACAGGTTGCTTGGATAGGGAGATGAATTGTTCTGTGCAACAGTAGAGGGTTCTGTGGTACAATCTTCTAAAAGGTATACCAAGTGTGCTGGTAAATTAAATATACAAACTAGGCGGGGGCATATAATTTTAGACTTGAAAACAATGACTTCGCAGTAATGGGCCTTTCTGTCCTTCCTATTTCTACTTTTTCCATTTTCTATTATCCCTTTTGTTTTCTAATTCATCTGCCTAGTGTGATTTCCGAAAATTCCTTCATGCACCGGTTGGCGGACTAACAGATTCACATATGTGGTCGTGCTTCTACCTTATTCCATAGTTACCCACTTTATCGATTGCGGGTGCCAGGTTGACAGGTTGAAGATTTCTCCCCTGGCTTCCAGGGGTCCGCGATATACAGATTGGCCATGCTGCCCTGTGCTCACGCCTTGTTTACTATTAAACATTTCTCTAGTTAAAAAAAATTAGATGCACATAGTTTTATGGTTATTTGGTCCTTCTGATGGAAAATATACAATGGATATGCTTGTTTAGTCCCGATGTTCATCTGTACATGCTTGCATCAGAAAAAGTTGGACTAGTGACATGGGCATGAGCAGTCAGTCATCCCAGACATTAGCAGACCGACAAGGCCAAAGGTAAATATGCATATGCTCTTGCTGCAACCGTCCCCGCTCCTCAGAGAACGTTTGCGAACACCGGGACCTTCACTGACCTCGGCCCGAAGAGCGACTATGCTCCTCTAATTCCCTGTCGGGAATTCTTCACCCACAACACTCTCAAACGATCTCCATTAACAATCGGAAAGTCGGAATTCGTGATATCGCGAATTCTATGCCCGCGTGCCTTATGCCTCAAGAGTCCCCGAACCTCGATATGGGTCAATCGTGGAATTTCCCTTCTTATATTATCAGAGTTTTCCTATCGGGATATCACTACTCGCGATGTCAACGAGTTGGAACTTCAACCTCCAAATCCCGATGTGCCGATTCTTCGATGACACCTGTCCTCGATACTGACGCTCGGACCCCACACACCTGTGGCGATCGGGAAATCGCCGATCGAGAATTCACGACTTCCGTGGTACCGTTCACAGGACCTTCCAAGTCCCGAAGTCCAATATGTGATGACACCTGTCAATACCACATACCATCACCGTGGGACCCATCGCAGTTCGGAATTTCGCGAATCCTCCGCGATCCCTTCGACACCAAAAGCCCCGAAGTGCCGAACCCCGATTCTCCGGGGTCTTGCGCCACGTATCTCTACTGAGATCAACAGCCCTAACCTTCTCGGGAAATCTCTAATCACGATTTCATCGCTTACGAATCCTTGGACCACGAAAACCCCGATGTTCCGGACTCCGATCCCTGGTCTCTCCAGATCCTCCGGCTTAAAACCCATGCAACTTTCCCGAGATCTGACAACTATCGGGACTTCACCAATCTTTCCTGCGAATCCCCCAGCCGTCGAATCCTTCTCCTTGATGCTTCCTTGAAACAACTAAGTACTCCTGCCGAGACTCGCTCTCCAAGGCTGCGCTTGTAGCTCCTGCTCGAGACTTTCCTCGACACCAATTCTTTGGCTCTTTTCCAATGATATCACAAAGGTTCTATCCCTCTTGAGCTTAATTTATCTGACTCCCTCAAAGGAACGTATGCACACTCCTAGCGTTCGACGTCCAATCACTTCTCCAACGTTGAATCCTTCCAGACTCTGTGCACTTCCTGCAACAGCCGTCCCTAGCTCTCTGCTCAGATTCACAACTGAGACTAATTCTAGCCTGCGCACACCTTGCACGGCTCTGCCAACCCAAATCAACTTCTGGTTGAATGAGAATAAGGGTTTAACTGTCTAGCCTCATCAACACACTCTATGTGGATGAATTCAACTACAATCTATGCAGGAATCTCCTGGCTCAGACAGAGAAACAATTGAAACTTATTCTCTTCTCTCTCAGACTTCAGTTTTAAACCTCTGAAATCACATGCACAACATATTCAAAAGCAAATGCATACAAGGAAAACAAAACATTCATGAGCACCTAATCAACATACCCACAGAGAAACAACACCAGACATGAATTTGAATCAAAGACTCTCTTCTATTAACTCAAATCTGTACATGGGTGTTCTTCACCAGTTCTCTGCTTGCTCTCCTCAACAATGCTGCTTCATTATTCTCCAATGTACAAAGGAGGGTGTCCATATCCTGTTTCCCTCTCGAGCTCTAAAGCTATTAAATTCAGAATTTAATATCCCATCTACTTTACATTAAATCTATTAAATGCCTTCCTATCTACTAAGGACGAGAGCTTAAAGGCTCAAGGTCCCCTTTACAATACAAGTGCACTTCTTTATGAATGCCTTTATTAAAGAGCGCGCAACAATTTCTAAGAATTTCAAAATGTGTGCTGGCGCTGCCCAACTGTCCTTTCTTCTCCACGTGCTGGCTCGCTTGATGAGTGAGCGATGCTCCTGCATCATACTCCTCGGCTTGAAAAATTTCATGGGCTCCTGTCCATGAGCTCCTGCACAGTCTGTCCATGCTTCTGTATTACTGCTTCATTTTCCCAGTTGGCATCTTCGACTGGGTAATTCTTCCATTTCACCAGATATTCAAAATATTGCTTTCGTCTGGTTTTTCTCCCGACTCGCTTGTCCAATATGCACTCCATTTGCGTCTTTTCTACAAATGGTAATTGCTTCTGCCACTGGACCACTGGTTCTTCAGTTCCATCCTCTGCTTCTCCAGCCCTATATGGGTATAAATCTGAAATATTAAAAATCAGAGATATCCCGATGCCATCCGGCAACTCAATCTCATAAGCGTTCTCCCCGAATTTCTTCAGGACTTTGCATGGCCCAATTTTCTTCATTTTGAGCTTTTTATATGTTCCCCTTGGGAACCTCTCTTTCCTCAAGTTCTCCAGAACAAGATCGCCAACTTCGAATTGAAGTTGTCTCTGATGCTAATCTACTCTGCGTTTGTATTCCTGATTTGACTTCTGCAGTCGCTGCTTCACCTGATTGTGAAGTTCTTGCATCGCCTCAGCGAATTTTTCTGCGCTTGCACTGCTAATTGTAGCCTGTTCTGACTCCTTGAGTTCAGAAACTCCCCTCAGTTGTGTTCCATACACAATATGAAATGGAATTTTGCCTGTACTCCGATTCACATAATCGTTGTATGCAAACTCTGCCTGTGGCAATATGTTGTCCCAGCTGCTATGGTGCTCTGTCACCAAGCTTCTCAATAGATCTCCCAGACTTCGGTTGACCACCTCGGTCTGTCCATCCGTCTGCGGATGATAAGCTGAACTAAAAGCCAATTTAGTTCCTAGATTCTTCCATAGCATCCTCCAAAAATTACCTATGAATTTTGTATCCCTGTCCGAGACTATGCTTCTCGACAATCCATGAAGTCTAACAACCTCTTTGAAAAACAAGTTTGCGATGTGGGTCGCATCGCTGGTCTTCTGACACGGAATAAAATGTGCCATCTTCGAAAACCTGTCCACCACCACAAAGATGGAATCATGTCCTCTCTGCGTCCTCGGCAATCCCAGAACAAAATCCATGCTGATCGCCTCCCATGGTCTCTCGGGTATGGGCAATGGCTGATAAAAACCCGCGTTCTGTTTTTGGCCCTTCGAGTGTTGACAAATTCGACACCTGTCAACAAACCTCTTTACATCTGCTCGCATGCCTGGCCAAAAATATGATTCGCTCAGCTTCGCGAACGTTTTTTCGTGTCCAAAATGACCTGCTAAGCCTCCGCTGTGCTTATCCTTCAATAGGTTCTCCCTCATGGAGCAAATTGGAATGCACAGTTGATTTCCTCTGAAAAACAATCCATCATGGATCATGTAATCTATCCATGGACTTCGATCTCTGAGAACTGAATTCTCAGCTACTTCATATGCTTCTCCGAAGTCTGCATCACCTGCATACATATCCTTGAGATTTTCAAAACCCAAGGTTTTGACCCGAAACTCCTGTAGCAACAAACATTTCCTGCTCAAAGCATCAACCACTTTGTTAGCAGTTCCTGAAATGTGTTTGATCACAAATGTGAAATTCTGCATATACTCTACCCATTTTTCATTCTTCTGATTCAACTTATCCTGTTGGCTTACAAACTGCAATGCATGATTATCACTGTACAATACAAATTCCTTGGGTATCAAGTAATGCCTCCACTTCTTCAATTCCTATATGATGGCATAAAAATCTTTATCATATGTGGAGTATTTTAGTTTTGCGTCATCCAACTTCTCGCTGAAATATGCGACTGGCCTGTCATCCTGACTCAATACTGCTCCTATAGCATATTCGCTGGCATCACATTTCACCTGAAATGTCTTTTGAAAGTCAGGCAACACCAGAATTGGTTGCTCTGTAATCTTCCGCTTCAACAGATTGAAGATCTTCTCAGCCTCTGCTGTCCAGTGAAAATTTTTGTGTCGCTTCTTCACTGTGTCCATCATCACTGTGCTAATTCCACTAAAATTCCTAATGAATTTTCTATAGAAACTATCCAATCCATGAAAACTCCTCACCTCAAAAATATTTCTGGGTGATGGCCAATTCTTGATCACTTCCACCTTTTCAGGATCCATCTTCAATTCATTTGCCGAAATAACAAAACCCAAATAAATGAGTTATGTTTGCATGAAGGGACACTTCTTCATGTTTATCAACAGCTTCTCTTGCTGCAGTCTTCTCATCACAATGGCCAAATGCTTTACATGCTCATCCTTCGTCTTACTAAAAATCACTATATCATCAAGATATACGACAACGAATTTCCCGATGAACTCCCTCAGGACTTCATTCATCAGCCTCATGAATGTGCTTGGCGTGTTTGTCAAACCAAATGACATGACCAACCATTCGTACAAACCTTCGTTTGTCTTGAATGCTGTCTTCCATTCATCACCCTCTCTCATGCGAATCTGGTGATATCCGCTCTTCAAGTCAATCTTTGAAAAATAATTTTCCCCGCTCAGGCAATCCATCAGATCATCCATTCTCGGTAATGGAAATCTGTACCTGATGGTAATCTTGTTAATCGCTCTGGAGTCGGTACACATCCTCCATCCTCCATCTTTCTTTGGACTTAGTACTGTCGGAACAACACATGGAATCAGACTCTCCCTGACCAGTCCTTTATCCAGCAGATCCTGTACCTGCCTTTTGACCTCCTCATTCTCTCGTGGCATCAATCTGTATGCAGCCTTATTCGGTAAACTGGCTCCTGGTATGAGATCGATGTGGTGACTCACACTCCTCATCGTTGGCAATGAACGAGGTAGTTCGTTCACGATGATATCAGCAAACTCTCCCAATAGTTCCTGAATCTCATCTGGTAAGTCGTCCACTCTTGTGCTAGTCAGGACAATTCACGGTTTCCTGACCACAAAGAATTGTGGATCTTCCTTCTTCTCNTCCCACTCATGAGAAGTATCGTATCGCTTACTTCCAGCTTCACTTATTTATCTTTTATCAGAAGCAATCTGTGTGTATTCCCATCCTTCTCTAAGGTGTATGTGTTCATCCTCCCATCATGAACCACATTTCTGTCATATTTCCATGGTCTACCCAACAATACATGACATACATCCATGGGAATAACATCACATAGAATTTTATCATTATACCCACCTATTTTGAATTCAACTAAACATTGTTTAGTAACACTCACCTGTTGTCCTTTCTGCAACCATGATACCTTGTATGGACTCGGGTGATCAGTCGTCTCCAGCTCCAATTTTTCTACCATCTCGGTTGAAACGAGATTGTCTGTGCTTCCGCTATCCACAATGACCTTGCATTTCCAGCCCTTGGTCTTGCATGTGGTCCTGAATAGTCTACCTCTTTGAGCTATGTATTCCACCTCCTTCTCAGGTGTCAAAAGGATTTTATGCATTCCAAGCAACCTTTCGCTGTCTGCATCTTCGTTCTCAACATCACGCCTCTGCGCTTCAGTGATGTGAGCTTCTCCTCCGACTTGCTTCTTCTCTGGACACTCAAATGACTTGTGCCCATTCTTTCCACATGTAAAACATGTGATTACTCCTCCTCTTCCCCTACCTCGACCTCTAGTACGAGGAAGAGTGTTTGCATCAGCATAATCTCCCCGCTGATCATTCTGCTGTCTTCTCTGTTCAACCTGTCGCTGTCCTCGCTGTGAGGTTCCACCTTTTTCAATCTGGCCCCGAGGTTTCTGCCATTCCTCCTTAGGCTTATGGAATTTCTCCTGGGCAACTGTCTTGCCTTTGGGCTGACTTCTACCTCTCCCTCGCTGACCTTTCTTACAGCTCAACTTTTCTTCAGCTTTTAGAGCCATCTGGTAAGCATCCTCAACTGTCCTGATGGTTACCATACTCAATTCATCCTGAATTTTGTATCTCAGAGCATTCATATATCTCACCACCTTCTCATCATCGCTCTCCTGATGACCTGCTCGGATATTGAGCCTGTAAAATTCTTCGGTGTACTCTTTCACCGTCATCAGTTTCTCTCTTAGGTTCTGCATTCGCCTGAACAGTGTGATCTGATAATCCCTCGTGATGAATTTTGCTTTCATCTTAGAAATCATTCGATACCAGCTCTTAATTTTCTATTTTCCTTTGGAACGTCTATCCGCTTGTAGCTCGTCCCACCATAAGGCTACATGTCCTTTCAACTTGGTAACAACATGCCTTACCTTCTTGTCCTCTTTGATATCTTCATAATCGAAGTTGGTGTCAAGAGATCGGATCCAATCTAGCAACTCTTCTGCATCCAGACTTCCTTCGTAAGCTGGAATGTCCATTTTGGTCTTGGAACTCATCCTGGCAATGGATTTGATCAACCGCTCGATTGATGCATCCTCTGCTGTAACTTCTTCTGCATGTCCAGCTTCCTCTTCCACCTCAGAATCACTGAACTCTCCAGCACCAGCTCCGCGTCTTTGTGCTGTCTCCATCTCCTCAAGCCTTGCTCAGAGATCTCTCATCTACCGCTCCATTTCTGGATTCCCTGCCGGCCTACCTCTTCTTCTCACCTCCCTGTCTTCGGGATATGGTGATTGTATTTCTCTTCTCGGCGGCATGATGAATCCTCTTCTCTGCTATAGAAAGCAAATATATTCCTGCTCTGATACCACTTGGTGCAACCATCCCTGCTCCTCAGAGAACGTTTGCGAACACCAGGACCTTCACTGACCTCGGCCCGAAGAGCGTCTATGCTCCTCTAATTCCCTGTCGGGAATTATTCACCCACAACACTCTCAAACGATCTCCCTTAACAGTCGGAAAGTCGGAATTCGTGATATCGCGAATTCTATGCCCATGTGCCTTATGCCTCACGAGTCCCTGAACCCCGATATGGGTCAATCGTGGACTTTCCCTTCTTATATTATCAGAGTTTTCCTATCGGGATATCGCTACTCGCGATGTCAATGAGTTGGAACTTCAACCTACAAATCCCAATGTGTCGATTCTCCGATGACACCTGTCCTTGATACTGACACTCAGACCCCACACACCTATGGCGATCGGGAATTCGCGACTTCCATGGTACCGTTCACAGGACCTTCCAAGTCCCGAAGTCCGATATGTGATGACACCTGTCAATACCACATACCATCACCGTGGGACCCATCGCAGTTTGGAATTTCACGAATCCTCCGCGATCCCTTCGACACCAAAAGCCCCGAAGTGCCGAACCCCGATTCTCCGGGGTCTTGCGCCATGTATCTCCGCTGAGATCAATGGCCCTAACCTTCTCGGGAAATCGCTAATCATGATTTTGTCGCTTACGAATCCTTGGACCATGGAAACCCCGATGTTCCGGACTCCAATCCCTGGTCTCTCCAGATCCTCTGGCTTAAAACCCACACAACATTCCTGAGATCTGATGACTATCGGGACTTCACCAATCTTTCCTGCGAATCCCCCAGCCGTCGACTCCTTCTCCTTGATGCTTCCTTGAAACAGCTAAGTACTCCTGCCGAGACTCGCTCTCCAAGGCTGCGCTTGTAGCTCCTGCTCGAGACTTTCCTCGACACCAATTCTTTGGCTCTTTTCCAATGATATCACAAAGGTTCTATCCCTCTTGAGCTTAATTTCTCTGAGTCCCTCAAAGGAACGTATGCGCACTCCTGGCGTTCGACGTCCAATCACTTCTCCAACGTTGAATCCTTCCAGACTCTGTGCACTTCCTGCAACAACCGTCCCTAGCTCTCTGCTCAGATTCACAACTGAGACTAATTCTAGCTTGCGCACACCTTGCATGGCTCTGCCAACCCAAATCAACTTCTGGTTGAATGAGAATAAGGGTTTAACTATATAGCCTCATCAACTCACTCTATGCGGATGAATTCAACTACACTCTATGCAGGAATCTCCTGGATCAGACAGAGAAACAATTGAAACTTATTCTCTTCTCTCTCAGACTTCAGTTTTAAACCTCTGAAATCACATGCACAACATATTCAAAAGCAAATGCATACAAGGAAAACAAAACATTCATGAGCACCTAATCAACATACCCACAGAGAAACAACACCAGACATGAATTTGAATCAAAGACTCTCTTCTATTAACTCAAATCTGTACATGGGTGTTCTTCACCAGTTCTCTGCTTGCTCTCCTCAACAATGCTGCTTCATTATTCTCCAATGTACAAAGGAGGGTGTCCATATCCTGTTTCCCTCTCGAGCTCTAAAGCTATTAAATTCAGAATTTAATATCCCATCTACTTTACATTAAATCTATTAAATGCCTTCCTATCTACTAAGGACGAGAGCTTAAAGGCTCAAGGTCCCCTTTACAATACAAGTGCACTTCTTTATGAATGCCTTTATTAAAGAGCGCGCAACAATTTCTAAGAATTTCAAAATGTGTGCTGGCGCTGCCCAACTGTCCTTTCTTCTCCACGTGCTGGCTCGCTTGATGAGTGAGCGATGCTCCTGCATCATACTCCTCGGCTTGAAAAATTTCATGGGCTCCTGTCCATGAGCTCCTGCACAGTCTGTCCATGCTTCTGTATTACTGCTTCATTTTCCCAGTTGGCATCTTCGACTGGGTAATTCTTCCATTTCACCAGATATTCAAAATATTGCTTTCGTCTGGTTTTTCTCCCGACTCGCTTGTCCAATATGCACTCCATTTGCGTCTTTTCTACAAATGGTAATTGCTTCTGCCACTGGACCACTGGTTCTTCAGTTCCATCCTCTGCTTCTCCAGCCCTATATGGGTATAAATCTGAAATATTAAAAATCAGAGATATCCCGATGCCATCCGGCAACTCAATCTCATAAGCGTTCTCCCCGAATTTCTTCAGGACTTTGCATGGCCCAATTTTCTTCATTTTGAGCTTTTTATATGTTCCCCTTGGGAACCTCTCTTTCCTCAAGTTCTCCAGAACAAGATCGCCAACTTCGAATTGAAGTTGTCTCTGATGCTAATCTACTCTGCGTTTGTATTCCTGATTTGACTTCTGCAGTCGCTGCTTCACCTGATTGTGAAGTTCTTGCATCGCCTCAGCGAATTTTTCTGCGCTTGCACTGCTAATTGTAGCCTGTTCTGACTCCTTGAGTTCAGAAACTCCCCTCAGTTGTGTTCCATACACAATATGAAATGGAATTTTGCCTGTACTCCGATTCACATAATCGTTGTATGCAAACTCTGCCTGTGGCAATATGTTGTCCCAGCTGCTATGGTGCTCTGTCACCAAGCTTCTCAATAGATCTCCCAGACTTCGGTTGACCACCTCGGTCTGTCCATCCGTCTGCGGATGATAAGCTGAACTAAAAGCCAATTTAGTTCCTAGATTCTTCCATAGCATCCTCCAAAAATTACCTATGAATTTTGTATCCCTGTCCGAGACTATGCTTCTCGACAATCCATGAAGTCTAACAACCTCTTTGAAAAACAAGTTTGCGATGTGGGTCGCATCGCTGGTCTTCTGACACGGAATAAAATGTGCCATCTTCGAAAACCTGTCCACCACCACAAAGATGGAATCATGTCCTCTCTGCGTCCTCGGCAATCCCAGAACAAAATCCATGCTGATCGCCTCCCATGGTCTCTCGGGTATGGGCAATGGCTGATAAAAACCCGCGTTCTGTTTTTGGCCCTTCGAGTGTTGACAAATTCGACACCTGTCAACAAACCTCTTTACATCTGCTCGCATGCCTGGCCAAAAATATGATTCGCTCAGCTTCGCGAACGTTTTTTCGTGTCCAAAATGACCTGCTAAGCCTCCGCTGTGCTTATCCTTCAATAGGTTCTCCCTCATGGAGCAAATTGGAATGCACAGTTGATTTCCTCTGAAAAACAATCCATCATGGATCATGTAATCTATCCATGGACTTCGATCTCTGAGAACTGAATTCTCAGCTACTTCATATGCTTCTCCGAAGTCTGCATCACCTGCATACATATCCTTGAGATTTTCAAAACCCAAGGTTTTGACCCGAAACTCCTGTAGCAACAAACATTTCCTGCTCAAAGCATCAACCACTTTGTTAGCAGTTCCTGAAATGTGTTTGATCACAAATGTGAAATTCTGCATATACTCTACCCATTTTTCATTCTTCTGATTCAACTTATCCTGTTGGCTTACAAACTGCAATGCATGATTATCACTGTACAATACAAATTCCTTGGGTATCAAGTAATGCCTCCACTTCTTCAATTCCTATATGATGGCATAAAAATCTTTATCATATGTGGAGTATTTTAGTTTTGCGTCATCCAACTTCTCGCTGAAATATGCGACTGGCCTGTCATCCTGACTCAATACTGCTCCTATAGCATATTCGCTGGCATCACATTTCACCTGAAATGTCTTTTGAAAGTCAGGCAACACCAGAATTGGTTGCTCTGTAATCTTCCGCTTCAACAGATTGAAGATCTTCTCAGCCTCTGCTGTCCAGTGAAAATTTTTGTGTCGCTTCTTCACTGTGTCCATCATCACTGTGCTAATTCCACTAAAATTCCTAATGAATTTTCTATAGAAACTATCCAATCCATGAAAACTCCTCACCTCAAAAATATTTCTGGGTGATGGCCAATTCTTGATCACTTCCACCTTTTCAGGATCCATCTTCAATTCATTTGCCGAAATAACAAAACCCAAATAAATGAGTTATGTTTGCATGAAGGGACACTTCTTCATGTTTATCAACAGCTTCTCTTGCTGCAGTCTTCTCATCACAATGGCCAAATGCTTTACATGCTCATCCTTCGTCTTACTAAAAATCACTATATCATCAAGATATACGACAACGAATTTCCCGATGAACTCCCTCAGGACTTCATTCATCAGCCTCATGAATGTGCTTGGCGTGTTTGTCAAACCAAATGACATGACCAACCATTCGTACAAACCTTCGTTTGTCTTGAATGCTGTCTTCCATTCATCACCCTCTCTCATGCGAATCTGGTGATATCCGCTCTTCAAGTCAATCTTTGAAAAATAATTTTCCCCGCTCAGGCAATCCATCAGATCATCCATTCTCGGTAATGGAAATCTGTACCTGATGGTAATCTTGTTAATCGCTCTGGAGTCGGTACACATCCTCCATCCTCCATCTTTCTTTGGACTTAGTACTGTCGGAACAACACATGGAATCAGACTCTCCCTGACCAGTCCTTTATCCAGCAGATCCTGTACCTGCCTTTTGACCTCCTCATTCTCTCGTGGCATCAATCTGTATGCAGCCTTATTCGGTAAACTGGCTCCTGGTATGAGATCGATGTGGTGACTCACACTCCTCATCGTTGGCAATGAACGAGGTAGTTCGTTCACGATGATATCAGCAAACTCTCCCAATAGTTCCTGAATCTCATCTGGTAAGTCGTCCACTCTTGTGCTAGTCAGGACAATTCACGGTTTCCTGACCACAAAGAATTGTGGATCTTCCTTCTTCTC
>SNQJ01S0017301.1:358170-395606 GCA_010110895.2 Picea sitchensis
ACATACCCACAGAGAAACAACACCAGACATGAATTTGAATCAAAGACTCTCTTCTATTAACTCAAATCTGTACATGGGTGTTCTTCACCAGTTCTCTTCTTGCTCTCCTCAACAATGCTGCTTCATTCTTCTCCAATGTACAAAGGAGGGTGTCTATATCCCGTTTCCCTCTCGAGCTCTAAAGCTATTAAATTCAGAATTTAATATCCCATCTACTTTACATTAAATCTATTAAATGCCTTCCTATCTACTAAGGACGAGAGCTTAAAGGCTCAAGTTCCCCTTTACAATACAAGTGCGCTTCTTTATGAATGCATTTATTAAAGAGCGCGCAACAATTTCCAAGCATTTCAAAATGTGTGCTGGCGCTGCCCAACTGTCCTTTCTGCTCCACGCGCTGGCTCGCTTGATGAGTGAGCGATGCTCCTGCATCAGCTCTGCTCTTACTATGTTTACTAAACAAATATCATGGGTTATATATTCATCTATGGCATGGCGGATATGTTGATGTCATCTGCAATGCATGGTTTGCAACTCGCAAGAAGTATCAACAAGTACAAGTGAGATGCCGAAGGTGCTGCATGTTCCATAGACTAAGAGGTGTGGTTGTGAAACTTTGGCTCCATAGTTCATCAAAAATATGCATGTACTTGTAGCACACTACCATTTACTTTAGTTTTCATGTTCAAAAAATGTCATCGGGTCTAGAGTTGTGACATCCAAAGTTCTTTCAATAGAGGGCTTGAACAACCGTCAAACTGAATAGTGTTCATCAAGGAAATAATGGTTGTCTATAGCACCTACTTGGACAAGGAAATCAAAAGTAGATCCATTATGTGTGCTGACATTAGAGACAAGGAGGCCATGATGATAGTGACACTGAATGTTCCTCCACAACTTGTCTAGAAACATGCAAAAAAGATATTGCTGCGTAATGGGATATCCATTACAAATTCTAATATATTTCCCAAAACACTATATGATCGTGGTGATTGCGATCAAATTATTTCTCTCAACGAAACATGCACTGTGGAAAAAATTTCCACTGTTTGTTCAGAATATTGTTTCGTCCCATACTCGACTATCAACCAACTTGCACAGAGCACTAATATTTACCCGATCAGAATGATTAGGGAAGCTGTCACACTGGTGAGAAAATTTGGCTCGCAACACATTCTCCATATAAAGGATGGAGAATCGAACAACAACAAGGCAATGGTACCGCTTTTCATATTCAATTTTGTCCTTTACTTTGGCATGTGCATGTATCTCAGATAAGTTACACAAATGTTGCACTGTTCCATGTTGCAACTACAATTGTTCGATACGTATTCAAATTTGTTTTTGTCAATGGAACAACAATTTCATAGAGGGAATATTCCACTTATGTTGTTAAAAAATATAACAAAGAAGAGGGATGCTAGAGAAAGGATCTTTTAGACAACCCAGGCACCATTTGTAACATATTTGCGAGCAGATATAGTAGAGGATCTGAAGAAACTAGCTATCTCTACAACTGTTGTGCGTATACATCCACAAAATCATCCTCACTTTGGTTATAAAAATAACCTTTAACAATTTTTTGTGCCTGTTTAATTTTTTTTTTTTTAAAGGGGAGGGGGGGTGCAGTTGTGTATTATATTGTTCAATGTATTAATCCATTTTCTCGCATTCCTAGGTTGAAGGTCTTTTAGTTGTAGTCAATGTGTACTTGACCCCCTTTGAACCTGTATGTGAAAAATGCAACTCCGATGCTTCTACCTCCGCTTTGATAAGTGATGATACGATTGATTGTCTGCGATGTGGTGAAAAATGTCCATATATATATGGACATTGCATCAATGTTGTTATCCAAACCATGGGCAAAACAACCGTGCATTGTACGATTAGGCGGCCTCTGTTGCAAAATGTGCTTCCTAGGTTGGCAGAGTTGTCATATGAAACGTATCTACAGAAAAAGGCAAGCAGTGTCTACATGCTGCGGGAGCTTCGGATACATAGAAAATTCACCTTAAATGAGGACAATGCAATTTTCCATATTGGCTGAAAAAGGGGATATATATATATATATATATATATATATATATATATATAAAACTTTGGCAGGAAATGAAAATCCTCACGTGTCTCTGTAATATTTGTTCAACGTCCAGATGAATGTTTGTTCGAATTGCCTGGTTGGAATTGCACGTGCATAAGATTAACATGGAAGAAATCCCCATATATCCCATGGATCTGGTTATTTTCTACTGGGAACATATACGAGATTCAAGAGAAAATGAATGCGCCAACACCTTTTCTTTGTATATCAAATTGTTTGGTGCAAAGGTCGATGGGTTTTTCTCTATGGAACCTTATGGGAACTTGCTTGCGGCCTGTTGGAAGTATGGTTGGTTCTTGTTTCTATGCTTTGTCTATCAATTTGTATACCGCGGAAATCCAACTGTTCTTTGGAGGACCCAGAAAAATATAATTGAATTTTTTAGCCAGCTGGCCCGCAGATCCGCCTGATAATTTCTATGCTGCTGTGACGCAAATGTACTATGGGACTTGATTTAGCAGATTTCCTTGATCGATGAACTTGGTCAAATTATTGTTCTGAAATAATTTGAAATCAACGAATATATGGTGTGTGAAGTGAAACTGTCCTATCATATCAACAAGAGGCTCTTAACATTCAAATCAGTCGTTGTTTTGACATTTTTGCTTATTCGATTAACTTGGTAAAATTAATATCCTGGAATAATTTGAAATCAATGAATATATACTGTGCGGAGTGCAATTGTGTTATGAAATGAACAAGAGGCCCTTAAAATTCAAATTGGTCCTTGTTATTCTTGCGGTGATAGAATTTAAAAAAAAAATCTTTTGTTTCCTTCATTTTAAAAAAAATAAGTGATTTAACATCCATTAATAATTTAATGTAATTCACTTGTACAATATCAATAGTTAATATTAATAATTTAGTATTTGAAAATAATGTTTTTAGATAAAGTTAGATAGGATGACCATCCCTAAACAATTGCAATCTTGAACCCGCCATTCGTGGAGTCCGCAAGTCCGCCTATCAATTTATATATCACGAAACTCTGGGTGGTATTTGCAGGACACATAACAAAAGAAGCTCAATTTTTAGCCCACCAGGCTGAGATCCCGCGATCCAAAAAGTGCCTAAGTATGGAATCAGGGATCCGCATATGCTCTATAAAATCTCTTCTCCATATTTTCTAAAACACATGTTTACTATGTATTGCTCGTTTGTCGGAAAACATTTTATATCAGTCACCCGACCATATTGTACAAACTTTCTTGTCTAATTAAATTCTGCAATATAAATATTTAATATTAATAATTTAGTATTGAAAATAATGTTTTTAGATATGTTAGATAGTTGATAGGGATTTCCATCTATAAACAATGGAAAATTTGAACCCGCCAACCCTCAAGTCAATCTGTCAATCTATATATCACGGAACTTTGAGTGCTATTTGGAGGACACAAAACAATGAAAGTGCAATGTTGAGCAAGCCAACCCGCAGGTCTGCTTGTCAATTTGTATATCGCAGAATTGTGGGTGGTATTTGTAGAGTGAGGAACAATAGAGGCCCAATTTTTAGCCCACCATCCCAACAACCCCCGATAAAAAAAAATGGCTATATATGGAATTAATACAGAATCACTATGGGACAATAAAAGTGCAAAGTTCAGCCTACCAACCCACAAGTCTTCCTGTCAATTTGTATATTGCGGAATTCTGGGTGCTATTTGTAGGAAACAGAACAATAGAACCTCAATTTTCAACACGTCAGGCAACAAACCCGTGATCCAAAAAATTCCTCAGTATGGAATGATGAATCCACATATGCTCTATAAAATCTCATGTCCATACTTTATAAAAGTACATGTTTACTATGTATTGCACGTTTATCGAAATACTTTTATATCACTCGCCCGACCAGATTATACAAACTTTCTCGTCTAGTTAAATTCTGCAATATCAATATTTAACAATAATAATTTACCTAGAGTCCATCTGTCAATCTGTATATCGTGGAACTCCAAGTGCTATTTGGAGCACATAGAACAAAAAAAGTGAAATGTTGAGCCAGCCAGCCCGGAGGTACACTTGTCAATTTGTATATCGCGGAATTGTGGGTCCTATTTTTGGAGCATGGAACAATAGAGGCCTAATTTTTAGCCCCCCAGCTCGCCAACCCCTGATCCAAAAAAGTGGCTATATATGGAATTAATACAGAATCGCTATGGGACAATAACAGTGCAATGTTGAGCCAACCAGTTTGCAAGTCCTCCCGTCAATTTGTATATCGTGGAAGTTTGGGTGCTATTTGTAGGACACATAACAATAGAGGCTCAATTTTTAGCCCGCCAGGTCGAGAACCCGCGATCCAAAAAGTGCCAAAGTATGGAATGAGGGATCCTCATATGATCTATAAAATCTCATGTCCATACTTTATAAAAGTACATGTTTACTATGTATTTCTCATTTGTCGGAAAATTTTTATATCAGTCGCCCCACCAGAATGGACAAACTTTGTCGTCTAATTAAATTATGCAATATCAATATGTAATATTAATAATTTAGTATTGAAAATAATGTTTTTAGATATGTTAGATAATTGATAGGGATTTCCATCCGTAAACAATGGCAAATTTGAACCCGCTAGCCTTGGATTCCATCTGTCAAACTGCATATCGCGGAACTCCGAGTGGTTTTTGGAGGACACAAAACAATGAAAGTGCAATGTTCAGCCAGCTAGCCCGAGAGCCCCCGATCAAAAAAAGTAGCTAAATATGGAATTAATACAGCTCCCCATCCCGCCAGCCCGCCAGCCCCAATCCAAAAAAGTAGCTATATGGAATTAATACGGAATCTCTACGGGACAATAAAAGTGCAATGTTGAGACAACCACCCACAAGTCCACCTATCAATTTGTATATCGCAGAAGTGTGGGTGTTATTTGTAGGAAACAAAACAATAGAGGCTCAATTTTCAGTCCGCCAGGCCGAGAACCCGCAATCCAAAAAGTGCCAAAGTATGGAATGAGGGATCCGCATATGCTTCATAAAATCTCATGTCCATACTTTATAAAAGTACATGTTTACTATGTATTTCTCATTTGTCCGAAAACGTTTTTATCAGTCGTCCCACCAGAATGGACAAACTTTGTCGTCTAATTAAATTCTGCAATATCAATATGTAATATTAATAATTTAGTATTGAAAATAATGTTTTTAGATATGTTAGATAATTGATAGGGATTTCCATCCATAAACAATGGAAAATTTGAACCCACCAGCCCTGTAGTCCATCTGTCAATCTGCATATCCCGGAACTCCGAGTGGTATTTGGAGGACACAGAACAATGGAAGTGCAATGTTCAGCTAGCTAGCCCGAGAGCCCCTGATAAAAAAAAATGGCTAAATATGGAATTAATACGGGATCGCTACGGGACAATAAAAATGCAATGTTCAGCCAAGCAGCCTGCAAGTCCTCCTGTCAATTTGTATATCGCAGAATTTTGGGTGCTATTTGTAGGACACGAAACAATAGAGACTCAATTTTCAGCCTGCCAGGCCGCGAACCCGCGATCCAAAAAGTGACTAAGTATGGAATGAGGGATCCACACATGCTCTATAAAATCTCATGTCCATACTTTATATAGAGACTCATGTTTGCAAGTCCGCCTGTCAATTTGTAGGACACAAAAACAATAGAGACTAAATTTTCAGCTTGTCAGGCTGCGAACCCGCGATCGAAAAAGTGCCTAAGTATGGAATCAGGGATCCACATATTCTCTATAAAATATCATGTACATACTTTATAAAAGTACATGTTTACTATGTATTGCTCGTTTGTCGGAATAATTTTATATCATTCGACTGACCAGATTGTACAAACTTTCTCATCTAATTAAATTCTGCAATATTTAACAGTAATAATTTACCGCAGGTCTGCTTGTGAATTTGTATATCGCGGAATTGTGGGTGCTATTTGTAGAGCGTGGAACAATAGAGCCCCAATTTTTTTCCCACCAGCCCGAGAGTCCTCGATCCAAAAAAGTGGCTAAATATGGAATTAATACAAAATCGCTATGAGACAATAAAAGTGCAATGTTCAACCAACCAACCCGCAAGTCCGCCTGTCAATTTGTTTATCGCGGAAGTGTGGGTGCTATTTGTAGGACACAGAACAATAGAGGATCAATTTTCAGCCCACCAGGCTGAGAACCCGCAATCAAAAAAGTGCCTAAGTATGGAATGAAGGATCCACATATGCTCTATAAAATCTCATGTCCATACTTTATAAAAGTACATGTTTACTATGTATTTCTCATTTGTTGGAAAACTTTCAAATAACTTGCCTGGCCAGATTGTACAAACTTTCTTGTCTAATAAAATTCTGCAATATCAATATGTACTATTAATACTTTAGTATTGAAAATAATGTTTTTAGATATGTTAGATAGTTGATAGCGATTTCCATCCATAAAAAATGGAAATCTTGAACCCACCAGCCCTGTCCATCTGTCAATATGTATATCGCAGAACTCCGAGTGCTATTTGGAGGACACAGAACAATGAAAGTTGAATGTTGAGCCAACCAGCCCGCAGGTTCGCTTGTTAATTTACAAATTCCGTGACATACAAATTGATGACCGATATCTGTCACTGAGATGAAATATGACCATCAACCCTTCACGTCTCTTGGGTATATCTTCTTCCATTTTTATTTTGTAACCCACCCGACTGCTTTCCATACTTTGGTATTTCTTGGAATCGGTTTCTCCATCACCGCTGCCTTCGTACTTGTTTCCAGATATGCAATAATTAATCTTTGATGCTAGTAGTCATCCTACAGGAACAATTAAGATTGTTATTAATGTCCGGAAATCCCGAGAAGATTTGTCATTACTATGAATTAAACTAATATTTGCACACAAGTATGTTATCCTTTTCAAGTATTCATTTCAAAGGCCATGCAATCTTTTTTTTTGTGTGCCAATAGGTTGGTGCTTTTAAGAAATTTATAATTCTTCATCTCTCTTCACCGTCACCGCCACCTTCATACTTTTTTCTAATTGTGCAAGTCACTTATGATGGTGACAACTCATTCCGCACAAACCCTGGAGATTTTCATTGATCAACGAAAGGATCGAGGAGATATTCCATTGATACGCATTAAACCATAATTTGCAAAGGGTTACATTATTCCTCCCTGATTTTCTTTCAAACATCGTCTCAAGCAAATGAAAATTCTTAATAACTTGTGGCAACAGTTGTCTCTAGACACAGTAAACACATTGGGGCATAATGGCTAGAGGTTGCATTATTCCAGGGCATATTCTTACTATTCATCTCCCTTCGCCCAGGATCAAAAAAGGAGATGGTCCTTTGGTACATCGAGAGATATATTTCAAGCCAAAAAATTTGAAGGAAACCCTGGCTGCTCAGAGAACTTGCCCAGTTGCATTCATGGTTGTCGTAGAAGTTGATGCCATGAATTCCGACTTGGAAGAAGATGATCTGATGGATGATGATACGACAATGGATGGTGGCAATGCAAACAATCTTCCCACTCCTGCACCCAAATTGAAATCAACCATAACAGATGGAACTTCCCGTCTTTGTGATGGCGGTTAAGACAAAACCAAAAGGAGTTTCAGAAAATAAACCGATGGTGAACGCAATAGCCACTTTGTAGTGAGAAAGTAGGAATTCCATAATTCCAAATTAGTCCATTCCGGGCGGAAGAGTTTCACTGTAAAGAAATGATATGTTGATGCTCCCAGAGATATATTTCAAGCCAAAAAATTATTGATTAACATCTTCGAGAATCAGGTCCAAAATTCTCGCTACTGCAAGGCATTTTTCTACTAGTCATCTCCTTCCGCCTAGAATGGATTAATTTGGGCCTCTGGAATTGCACGTGCAAGTTGTGCTCCTAATGTTTTTTGGACTATGTAGAGGCAGTTTAAGCTAAGGGCTATTCCATTTTCCCTGCAACTTTTTTCGTCTTCTTCCTCATGGGAAGCTTATGAAAACTATCAATTTCAGCACCAGATGATTCATCGAGGAGAAAACTACAAGGATCTTGCATACTTCTGATCCTGTGCCTATGTTTGTCACAGATATGTTCAATGTTTTGGCCCAAAGAACTGGGTCCAATTTCTAAGGATAGATGTACAATACTCAATGTTTTTCTTATTTTTTTAAATGGATTTTCTATTAAAAAATATTTGCCTTCGACTCTTTGTTGCTGCCTCTTTTATGGATTTAACACATGTTCTCATTGGCATGGTTCAGTGCTCTCATACTTCTTCCATATTTTGTTTACTTAGGTTATTTTTTCTAAGATGGAACATCTAACAATTATATGCCAATGTACTGTGTCAATCCAACATCTTTTTATGCAAACAAAAAATTGATTACATAGTTTCAAACCAATGTTCAATTCTATTCGTAATGTAGATAGAACATAGAAATACCAATGTACAATGTTGCAGCAAAATCATTATTCTTGTTTCTAGACATGCAATTATTAAGTTTTAATGCTAACAACCAATAATACAAGAAGTTTAATACTTGAGTTAATATGTTGCAATCATGGAAGAATGTATCAAGAACATAGTTACACTCACACATTCCAATAAAATCTAATATTCAACAAAGCATTTGCTGGCAATTAGTAGAAAATGAAGTTTAGTAGTTAAGTTAATATGTTACAGTCATGGAAGAATGTATCAAGAACATACTTACACAACATGTTAATAAAATTCCTTTCTCCATAGCTTTGCGGATTCACGTGTTTCCAATGACCGCTTCCCCTTTCTTTAAATTGACCCTCTATTGTTCTCTGTCCTACAACTGGCACCCAAAGTTCTGCGATATACATATTGATAGGCAGAATTGCACATTGACCGGGTCAACATTGCACTTCTTCTTTTCCGTGACCTCCAAACAACATTCGGAGCTCCGCGATATACAAATTGATAGACGGGATCTAGGGCTAGGGGGCTCAATATTGCCTTTCTTTAGGGATGGAAAAGTGCTAAAATTACACATACCACATTTGCGGCACAACATCTATATTAAAGTGCAAAAAATTTTGTCTATAGTTTTGTGTCCTTCAAACAACACCCACAGTTCCGCACTATACAAATTGATAGCCGGACTTGGATGAAGCATACAAAGAAGAACCAAGCAAACTCACCGATCGTGTTCTTGGTTGTTGTTTTCTATTCCTGCCAGCTTTGCAATTCTTTCCAAGTATATATCTTGCCACGAAAATGGGATATCTGTTACAGATGTGAATATATTGGTCCTTGTTTTTCCATCTTCTATACTTAGCCAAATATCTGTTTCTCTTTTCCCTAAACTTTATATTTTTCGCCACTTATTCATTCTTTTGAAAATGTATGGCTGAGCGTGTGGGTGGTCTTGTGGGTTCACAACTGCACTCATGCTCTTTTATCGCGACACCGACAAAATGCTTCCCCATTCCATACCCAAAAACTTCTCCAACCATGAATTCCCGATAGGTGGGCTCTAGATTGGACTTCTGTTGTTCCATGGACTGCAAACAGTACCGTCACTTCTGCGATATACAAATTTGCAACCGGCCTTAGATCATATCCTCTTCCGTAATACGGTCCACCTATGAAGCCCTCTTCCGTGGTATACATTTTGCACTGAAAACTTCCAAGAAATACAATTTAACCACTGGGTCCTCACATATTTTGTGGAACTATTGTCACCCCATTTTGAAGTTTATCTGTCCTCTTTCTATACTTCTCCATTTCTTCAAATTTCTTTGGCGGATCGTCGGTTTGACGGGTTGAATAAATATTCAATTCGTAGTCATTGTTTCCTGTGCCCACGCCCCTTTGCAATTAACAGTTGGTAATTATATATAAGATCTTATTTCTATGCATGCAATTATCAATTTCCCTATTCCATACTTAGCCAATTTTCCGAAATTCCTCAAATATACAAACTGACTTCTCAACTACCCCATCATGATCTCTTCCGTTTTACACATTTTGCACTAAAAAAATTCGATACATGAAATTTGACCGTGCAACACTCAGCTGTCCCGACTATCCCCGTAACCTTTTTTTGAATCCTCTCTGACCGCTTTTTAGAGATTTCCATTCTTTCCTTACTCTCTGTCGTCTCCGTCACCTTCGCACTTGTCTATAATAAAAGAAAAAAAATAAAAATAAAATATATATATATACATATCTTGTTTCTAAATATGGAATTACTGGCATTTAATTCTAACAAGTCATCATGAAGAAACCGTATAGATTGTCATTGATGGGTGAAAGGCTCGAGGAAATCTCGTATTGATGTGCATTAAACCAAAATTTATGGGGGGATTACATTATCCCTTCCGAGTGTTCATTTCAAAATCATGAAATCTCGTTCACATGTTGTGGCCTTCACACGTTCACGAAACCTCGAATCCTTAATTACTCTTCGTCATACCCGCCACCTTCGCATTTCTAAATATGCAATAAATAATATTTACTGTTAACAACTCATCATGCACAACCAATACAGATTGTCATTAATCAACGAAAGGCTTGAGGAGATTTCCCATTCATAAGCATTTAACCAAGATTTACCGAAGAGTTACATTATCGGTTCTAACTGTTCATTTAAACCATCATCTGCAGCAAAGAAACATTCTCACAAACCTATGGCATCAACTCAACAATAGTTTTGTGGAGATACAGTGAAAATCTTTGGGCGCGAGGACCAGAACTTCCAGTGGTCTAGGGCATATTATTATTACTCAACCTATGCCGCAGAGAACCAAGTAATTTGGACATTCAGGATTTCTCATGTAGGCTGTGTCCTTGAGGTTTTTGACTGTAAGGACCTGGTGTCTTAGTGCATCGATACATTTATTGCAGAGAAAATAATTATTCCACTGCGAGACCACTCTTCTGTTTCTTTGTCACCTCAGGTCTTCCACCAGATGCTGAAATTGTCGGAGCCAACATTGACGTTTAGAGGATAAGATTGAAAATAGTTCCTAGAAGAGCATAATAATGGATTGGACCTCTTGCCCCCTTTTTTGGAAAACCCACTTCTAGTTCTTGAAGATATCACAAGCATGTAGGTTAGTTCATTTAGAAATCCATTTCGCAAAATTGCCTGGCTGTTTACAAGAATAACGGAACAAGAGTCCACAACAATTGTTTCCCGCATGGCTCTTTATATTTTGTATTTCACAGTCAACAAACAAGCCATTTTTGATTGGGGTAGGTTAATTTCCCATGAAATCTCTTCCCAATTTTCAGGCTACAAAAGGGAAAATAAATTTTATATGTCATCCTATTTAGTTTTTGCAATATCGCATTCTTGTCAGTTTCCACAACTATCTCTGTCCAAGAATGTCAACTACAAATTCCACCCAATAACATTATGGTACCAGGCCTTGTAGAAGCACAAGGCTTCCCACTGTTTTTATGAGGTTTTTAATGGCTTCCTGTCTGTTTTCAAAGTTTTTTTGTTAGGAGAATATGCTCCCCGCATATCTGAACAAGCAACTAGTTTTTTGGACAAGAAGGGGACACTTGAACTTTTGGATAATTACATTGTCATAAGAATTTTTGGCTCCATTGAACAACCTGCTCTCCTTCCATGTCACATTAAATACATAATATTTGTTGCAAAAGTAGCACATCAATACAACTACTGGTTCCATCTGTTCCAAAGGAAGAAAAAAAAATAGTTCATTCCTCTGCCTTGGAAAATAAGGGAGTTCATGTTGAAAAATGTCAACAAAATTGACGATTTCACAGCACATTCTAGAATCTCCAACCTGAGATATGATGAAATCATAAGAGGGTTCGACCCTTATGATATTTTTAGAAAACATTTACAAACACTTGAACTCAGCGATTGTTTTGTAAAAAAACACTTGCCCAAAAACAGAAACAGTGGCAACAACAGTCCTGCCTCTGATGCCGTCGACGTAGACATAGTGAAAATCTACACTAAATTGTACACGCAACAGGGGAAAGGCCCCACTGACAAGAGTTCTCAATCCACAAATACCACTACAAAAAGTATGACATCTTGGAGCATCGCTCCAACAACCCACCACAACAACAAAGAAACCCAGATTTCTTCAAACGGAGGAGGAGATAACAACCCTCCTCACTCTAAAATTGATTGTTCTCCCAAGCTTCCAGTAGAGAAGAACAGAAAAAAAAATGTGGGGTAGGCGAAAGAGCCGAAAATTCAGAGTGAGAACATGGAACTTTACACTAATCTGGATAGCATGATCCACTTCCTTGATCAACCCGGAGATGCCATCCACCATAGCCATCCAATGGACATATTTGTTACTGAAAATTTTGACGAAGATGATTCCTTCATGTTCCAGAGCGTTGTTTTTGATAGCCAGTCCAAAGATTTTGATAATTGAGAAAAAAAATGTTAAAAATAAGAAAGGAAAATCTCGTTTAGAGGTTGACGTTTCCAACATGCGTCCGCCCCAAATCTGTCAAATTCACACTGCGAGCGGAGAAGCACTTCATGATTCCATTTGAGGCATGGAGACCAAGACTGATAGACTGAAGGCCCAGGTCAAGTAATTGGAAGACTCTTTCATTCCTATGCCATTGCTTGTCAATCCTTTGGCAATATCCATGCCTAAAACCCCTGCACCCAATGTAAAGGCATCCTCCACCCTGATCGCATCCTGTAAAGGATATGTGGAGAAAAATATAAAAAAAAGAATGGAACTGGTTACCGAGGCGTGGAAAAGATCACAAACCATCACTTCCCTTGGAACCAGGGCAAATAGGTTGCTCGCTATTTTGCAGGTCGAGTTAAAAGATGAAGAAAATTTATTTTTAAAAACGATCATTCCTTTTGGAAATATTGTCAACAATATGAAAAAAACAAAAAGAAGAGAAGAAGATCTTCCATCCAAAAACCGGATCAACCAATTGAATGCATGTTGGAAAGAAAAAGTGAAGAACCTGCATCTCATTGTTCATTCATGTGAACAAGCCATATCGAATAAAGATAAATTATTCACAAGGATGTCAAATATAGACTTGGCTGGGAAAACCAACGACTTCCAAGACCCCCACTTAATCACAAACTCCTTTCCCTTAAATAAGAAAGAGTTCGATAAATAGGTTGCTATGTTTAAGGCCTTGCCTATGGAAATTTTTTACAACATCCTTCAATTTGATCAAGCTCACGTCCACGAATGGCTAGTCAAATATGCAGTACAAAATGAGGAAATTCATTAGGCTCTCTCTAATGTTTCTATCGACTTCCGTGAATTAGAAAACAATATTTTCAACACAAAAATCCAGAATGAGATTAACGTCTCCCCAATGAGAAGCTAGATTGAAGAATGGCTCAAAAGACAATTGAAACAAGCCTCCAACGAAAGGCAACAGACAGTTGCCAGCATTCCAGCAGTTGTTGAGGAAATCCTTGAAACCCTAGTCGTCGGCAACATCAATGAAACATAAGCCACAAGAAAATAGCCAAAGGACTCATATGTACCCTCACTGTAAGTTTACTCATCGCATCCTCCTTTGTTTATTAACCCAGTTATTCCAGTTTCTTAAATAGATATGTATGGTCAAACACTTATACCTTTCCATTTATTTTTTGGTGCAGGTATTGCACTCTATCTTCTTTCCACAATCCTGTTTCTTGTACATATTTCTCTAATGGTCCATGGGAGCCCCAATCCCAGTCTACATGATAAACACATTTAAATTCCGGTTTATATGTAACAGACTTTAATTTTTTTGTATATTTCAAAATTTCCAGTAGTATGTAACAAACTTTTATTTTTTGACATATTTCAAATAAAAATGCATTTAAATTTTTATATGTTACAAACTCTATTCTTATCTTTCACCAGTCTGTATGACAAATGCATTTCATTTTTATTATGTTACAAACTTTTATTCTTATCCTTCACCAGTCAGTATGGCAAATGAATTTACTTTTTTATATGTTACAGAGTTTTATTTTTTTATATATATTTAAAAATAAATGGTTCTCAACAATGCAAGCGTTGTTTACTTATACCCCATGTTCAAAAATGCATTTAAATTTTATATTTCTTATCTCCTTTTAATTTTATATCTTCATATATTTTTATCTTTCACCATTCCATATGGAAAATGCATTTAAATTTCCAAATTTATTCTTCCACTATCAACACATTTTTAGTTTGTTATATACTTTCAAAAAATATATGTTTGCTATATACTTTCAAAAAATAGCTGGTTCTCTGCCTGCCAACTGTCATTTACTTTTTCCCCATGTTCCGTGATATACATGTTGCAGACAACATTTCCATGATATACATTTTTCACCCAACACTTCTTTTCATTTACAATTCGACCCCATTTTCCACAATTTACTTTCTAACCTCATTGGTAGGGACTGCGCTACCACGTAGCCTTGTTTTAAGTAGATCTATTACATCTTTATACTAATCGTCATTTACACCATTTCTCCATTGTATCACCATGATCTCATTGAGATCAAAAGTTAATACGATTTAAAAATTAACAATGAGGTACTTATCCGCGGAGCCAAGAAAACAAACAACCAATGTAGGCGCGAGGCAGGCTAGGTATAGTGGTGAATATTCCCGCCTGTCACGCGGGTGACCAAGGTTCGATCCGGGCAACGGTGATACTTTTCTTCTGCATATCCTACACATTTTTTCAAGCCACACAATGTTGATTGATGATTTCTTTGAAAATATGTCAACGTTTTATCGTCATATTCATCTAAAGCTGAATTAACTCATTGAAATATTTAATAAACACGGGGATGTAGCTCAGATGGTAGAGTGCTCGATTAGCATTTGAGAGGTATGAGGATTGATACCCCACATCTCCATTGTGATGTGGATTTCAAAATTTTCAGTTATTTTGACTTCGTGGTGAAATATCTCAAACATTCATTGTGAAATTGACTGTATTTTTATTTACATTTACAAAGTTATGGATGCTGATAAGATAACATTTTACATTTTTCACATTGAGACATCATACTCGATTCCATGGTGAAATAGAATCTGTTTTTATTAGCTTAATCCATGGTGAAATATATTTGATTTACATTTACAAAATTATGGATGCTAGCATTTTACATTTTTCACAATCAAACATCACACTCGACTAGATCTGTAGATTTTTCACATCCAGATTCATACTCGACTGGATCTGTAGATTTTTCACATCCAGATTCATCCAGAATAAATTGTATTTACAGTGAACAATTTGATCAAAAGCATGTATTTTTCTTACTTAAGTGAACTTGTGAATTAGCAAGTGTATCTATAAGATATTAAAAAATACTTCTAATTTCATTAGATATTGGTCAATATTTTCCAAAATCTTTTTTTAAAATCCCCTCCTCTTAAATACCCTCCCAATACATTTTTCTATTAATAAAAAACCCTATTTTTATTAGATACCCTATATTTTTACTAGATATCTCTTTATATACCCTGTAATACCTATAAACCTCCATTCCCCACATCCTCCCAAAATACCTATAATATATTGAATCTATTTTTAACTTGATGACCATCAACACACTCTTTATAATTATCTTGGAATGTAGTGATCTTATTTTCCAAGTGGTTTTCGTAGTGTTGTTTCATCTAAGTTAGAACTGCGTGTTTTTGTAGTGTTGTTTCCAGGTATGACTGCGCCGAAAATGTCATCTATTCTTTGTTTCCTTATTTCCATTGTACTGCACCATCCATCATCTAATCATTTTGGAAACAAATCCCTGGGCTATTGTATTGTACTGATATAACATTACAAGGAGATCCACACAGAAGTTGGAAGAGGACATATTTTGGAAGTTGGGAGAGGCCACGTCTTTATCCATGCAACCTTTGTACTTACCTTGGCATAATTTTACTTTGTTTGGCCAGACCATTATCCATGAAACCTCTGTACATGATGTCCATAAATCTCAATATCATCTTGTAACCCTACACATATCTCTTACCTTGGCCTGATTTTACTATGCTTGGCCACACCTTTATCCATGCAGAAGGATTACAATATTTGAATGGACGGTAAACTTCCAGACCATCTAACAATTCCCTAAAATTGTGTAAATGAATACAACAATAGAAACCCTATAAGAGAATATATAAGATTGAATCCTCCATACTTAGGAAAAATATACAAGAACCCAACTAATTGGTTGAATAAGCCATTTACATGATAATTAGGGAAAACAAATCACTTTCTCCATAACAACCCTATCCTTCTAGAATTACTAAAATGCAACTCGAATTAAAGAAAATACAATCAATTCCATTAAGAGAACCCACTCCCTTTAGTAAATTCTAAGACACCCCTAGGCTTGTTCAAAAGAGCTGATTTATGATGGGAAATTCTCTTGCATCAGACTCCCAAGGTACAAAATTTTCATGATCTATTGATCATGAATATTCCATTTGTTGAATTCCTCTTGTATCCCAAATCTTATGTTATTGTTTTCTAATGGCTTTACTATCCTGATTTTTCTTTGTTGTTGACTACAGTCTTCCAGTATCCCAAAATTTTGTTTGTTGTTGTTCAATCTCCTTGATTTCATCATTACTTTCAGGAAGTTGTACTTGCATGCTGATTTTGTTCACCACCCCTTTGCAATCCCACTTGGGAATATTCATTAGACACTTCCATAACTTCTCCAATTCAATACCCAATATTGTCATTTGCTAGTACATTCTATTGATGCAAACTGTCTGCTTCAAATCCTTACATAATCTCAGTATGGATGCTTCCATCTCTTTGTATCCACACCTCCTTCTATCCTCAATTCCTTTAGGATAGCACATTAGTTTTCCTTTCCTAATACATTATCTCATCAATACTTTGTGTGAGAGTTATAATAACTCTCTCCCATTCTTCTTGAAACATTCCTTCACAAATATCTAAGGCACATAGTTTCCTTCTCCAATATTCTCACTTCCTTATGGAATATTGTTTGCTTCCATATTAAGAAATCTTGTTTTTGTTTTCATCTACACACATAATAAACATAATACAATTTTTTTTTTCTCATGACATTCTTGAATCCCATTCTAAGTCATAAGTATGATCCCTAACACAATTTGCTTGCCTTCCTTGTTTTCCACCACAACATTTAATCCTTCATATGCATATCCTTGATCTTTGTCCTCATTTACAATCCTTGAATTTATGTTGATTTTAATAGCATCAATGACCTCTTGGTTGTCCTCTAAAAAAAATTATGTTCCAGACTTCTTCATTGTGAATTTTCTTCAATATTTTCCTCACACTTAAGTAAGGTATATGTCTGCCTCAAAATCTCATCATAAGAATCCACCTGCTACATGATTTTACTCAAACAAATTCCCTCACCCTTGTTTGAAAAATACTCATGCTGATTTGATGCTCCCTCAAACTTATCCTGTTCAACAACTGAGTCTACAATTTTAGTATGGTCATCATCCACTTTATTCTCTTATAGATAATTCTTTCTTAGAACCATGTTGTTGTCTTCAAAGACAATTCCTTGTTTATTTCCTATCAACAAACATTCACATTTACTCAACAAAATTGGATCTGCTAAAGGTAAATCCATTACTTCAATATCTTTAATTCCCCCCCTTTGTTATCCATCTTCAACCTTAGGCTTTGAAAACCAATCTTCCAAAAACTTTAGTTCTTTCTTAAAATATGTGAGCACTCCTTTACCTTCTACTTGGTTATCTATATAAGCCAATTCTTCTAGGAATTTCAATTCTACATTGAAATCTATGGACACTATATTTGAGTGTTATCCTTCATTTTTAGTACTTGCATTCTATATCACAACACTATTTCCTTTGACTTCCTCTACTAGAATATATTTGCCTCTATCTCCTTGAGACAGTTATGTATTATCCTCTCCCTTTACAATTTTTTTTATTGATTGTCTATCTTCATGACTTGTACAACCTACATATACACATAATTCATTAGTTTTAAAAACATGATACTCTTGAGTCTCTTCAGATGCCTCTAGTATCCTTTCCTTTTGTTGGAATGAATCAAGCAAGCATCTCATGAGGTCTTAATTTTTCACCTCATCCTCTTCTCCAAGCATTTCTCCATGCTCTAGCTCAAAAAAGTGAACTTCTTGTCATGCTTCCAAGGACTTTCTATACTCAACATCCTCGATTTTCTATTTTGTTTGCAACCAAACAATCATCATATGTCTCATATTTTGTCCCAATTTCATTGCAAACAATTGCATAATAGGTCATCTGGCCCTTTTCTTCAGCTTCCATCCATATCTCTGGTCTTCTTGATTTTATTTTTGTAACAACTTCATCATCACACTGAGATGTTCTTTTAACTCAAAAATATCTTTGTCAAATCCCTTATCATTCATCTTATTTTTACCAATTTCTCTGGGAATTTCTCTCACTCTATCGTGGATTCCTCCTAAACCCTTCCTTTTATTGTCCATAGTCATCTCCATTTATTTAAGCTTCACAAATTCTAAATAGTGAGCGGAAAATAGCCTCTAAATTAACATGTATTTTTCACCTTGCTACATAATACCTCACCGAATCTCTCTCCTAGACCTGGACTTTTGGTTCTCTCCTCTGGAACCTTTTGAGATTTCTCTTCTCCTCTAGGCTTCTACACTTCTACTGACAATATCCTAAGAGTTTCACATGCTCTTCTTATTCTATAAAACTCTACGCACAATCACAACTATGGAGCTACCTCAACAACTTCTACCCAACCTTAGTTAGAATGTTCTTCTTTCCTTCTTTGTTACAACTTCCTCTATTTTAAGGGGTTATGCCACAAATTTATACTTGCTACTACTTACAAACATATGGTCTATCCAAATTAACTAGAAAACATAAAGACCATTTACCTGCCATATCTCATCAAATCCACCTCTTCAATTCACATCTATAGAATATGCTTTTGGTCAGTTTCACAGTTCTATCCAACTCTCTCTCTTGCTAGAACCATCCTTTTCCACACTCCTTGAGCTCTAATTCCTTCTTTCCAAATATATTAACCTCGCTCTGATACCAATTGACATAGGCCAAATCCAGGTTAACCTACAAAAATACTTTGAATGACTAGTTAGTTTACTTAAAACAAATACCAAAGCACTATAAAATTGAGTTCACATGATCAAGGGCTTTCTCCTGAATCAAAATAACATGCACATGGGTGAACCTTAACCATTTAATTTTTTTTTTAAACCTCCTCCTTAACCCCTTTGGTAAGCAGTTTTAAATATTTTCAGTTATTTCTACTCTTAATCGACCAACCAGAATAAATGAGCCATCGTCCTCTTAACACAATTCCTTTAAATTTTTAACTCGGTCCAATTAACTATCAATTGACCACTAGGAAAACCAGGTCACCAGAACCACATGAATCCTTAACCATGTGCTTTATATTTTAACCCCTATATGGTTACACCGAGCACCGAGCAACATGTATCCCATTTCACACATCCTCAACAATCTAATTCCATTCTGGTTTCACCAGCCCACCAGACATCGAGAATACTCTTGAATTCATTCACTTCATCAACTATAATTACGAGTTGGTTGATCGATCTCAATCGTTAATCTATTTCTATGAATAATGATCAAAAGTTAGGGTTTAAACCACACTTCCACTGCACCTTTGATCACATCAATTAAATCCCTAGTCCTTAGTCCTTCGGTACTTTTGATCGGGATTCAAACCCCACAAATTTCATAGCTACTTCACCTCAATATTGATCTCATTCCTCTCGTTCACATAAAGTTTCATTGTCATTCAATTTGTTGAATTTTTTTTATCACATGACCATCATACATGATTTACATTACAGGTATACACGAAGTTTGACTATCCATTCACATATTCATTATCATTAAAATGTTTCAATACACACACACATCTCAGAGACATGAAACACAATTCTTTCATTAATATGACTTCTATACATAACCTTTGTACACGATGTCCATAAAAATCAAGATCATCTCGTAACCCTACACACATTTGGGTGCTTCTCTGGCCCTAGTCTCCTACCTTGTCTTAATTTTACTTTGTTTGGCCAAATCTTTATCCATGCCCGAAGGCTTACAATTTATGCATGTAAGGTAAAATTCCAGACCATCAAACAATTCACTAAAATTGTATAACTGAATACAACTATAGAAACCCTATACGAGAATCAATACGATCGAATGCTCTATACTTAGGAAAAATATACACTAACCCAACTAATTTCTTGAATAAACCATTTACATGATAGCTACGAAAAACAAATCCCTTTCTCCATAACAACCCCATCCTTCTAGAATTACTAAAATACAAACAATTCCATTAAGAAAACCCACTCCCTTTAGTAAATTCTAAGAACCCCCTAGTCCTATTCAAAATAGTTGATTTTTTATGTGAAAGGCTCTTGCATCAAAAGGCCTTCCTTTCCCGTTTGGGTTTTAACAGAAAACAATTAAAAAAGGAGATATTTACACAAGAATTGGGTCTGCAACATTTTTAATACATTAAATAAACCTTGAATCTCCTTCTCTATTACAATCTACACACACTGCATGCTTTTTTTCTCCTTACCCTCTTCCCGACTCAAATATTCCTTTTTCGCTTCAGTAGCTCAATTATACATAGAAAGAGGAGAAATTTGTAGAACTTCTAGTTTGTATCCTCCAAAACACTAACAAACTCTATATTTCCCTAAAATTGTTCAATTTAGATAACTACATGCTAAAATACAATTTTTTTTACATTAAATGGCATTAAAAATAAAACCAACTCCCCCTGCATGGACCAATATAGAAACGCTTCTAGAACCTATTACAAATGTAGAATTTTTTTTTTTTTAAAAGATGCTCCTGCATCACTATGAGCATCACCCTTCATTGTCTCTTGATCAAATTCAACTCAGGTACCCAAATAAAAGGGGCACCAAATGTTAGGTTGACCTTTAAGGTGAATATAGTAAGCAAAGCATTAATTTGAAATATCCATAGATCAAATGTGATCTGCATCAGACTTGCTTGAGTCAACCGAAAGGAAGTTCTGGCCAATCCAAAAACTATATGAAAACCACAATAAAGTATGAACATGGCTAGAGATCTTGGACAATACCGCTTGTATGTGGTAATGTGCGACAAATCTATAAACTATGTGTCACCATGGAGAAACACGTATTCCTCCATCCCTTGTGAGCTTATGTCGAATTATTTGAATTCCAACCTTTCTGATGGTGTATCTATTTGTGTTAATTTTAATCATTTAACACCGTGAGAAGCTGATTTCCTTTAATATTATGAAGCTAGTCCCTAGTTAGCATATTGTTGGTCTTCACAATTTAGAATATTGGTTTTTTAAACAATAATCCTCCTCGATCCTAGTATTTTATCTTGTATGTATTGACTTGAGTATGGCCTATAATAATTATATGGTGCCAACTATCATCTCCATTTCCAAATCTACTTGGCATGGACTAAGATGCCATGCAACACTTGCTTATATTTGATAATTATTTCATAAATATTGTTGTAAATAAAAATAAACCATCATTTTTCTAATTATGTTAATATTTTATATATCACATATAGAGTGTTAATAACCAAATATCAAAATAGCATAAAAACCTCAGAATAAGTACTCAACACCTTGAAAAAGAGAGAAATTCAAATAATAAGCCTCTTCGAGGGGGAAACCTCCTTATACATCATATGCATTCACAAATACAATATGATTCCAAATTAAAATGTGTCCTTAGTATATATAGGAGAGTAGGAGGTACAATTACAACTAATGGATCCAATCCAGCATAAATAACATAACAATACTACTGTAATATACCCCAATTAAGGGGTAATGTGCCCCAATTTACGACTTAACATGCCCCTCCCCTTAAAAGAAGGGTTGTCCTCAATGCTTGAGTAGTTAAGGATTATTATATATAAAATAATCATCTTCCCATGTCGAATCTTCAACATGTAGTTTCTTTCACTTAATGAGATACTCTGAAATTGATCTATTCCTCAGCTGGTGAATTCTTGTGTCAGTGATAGCTTCAGTCTCCAATACTATTTTTCCTTCCTCATCAAGGTCTGGAAATATAGTTTGAACTAGGATATTTTCACCTATAACCTTATTTAAGCATGAAACATGGGAAACTAGGTGTACTTGCGAAGATGCAGGAAACTCCAATTTGTATGCCATAGTACCAATCTTTTGCAACACCTTATAATGGCCATAGTAGTTTGGTAATAATTTATTATCTTTCTTAACTTGCTTGAGGGACATCTGTTTGTATGGTAGTAGTCTTAAAAATACCCAATCCCCTACTTCAAAACTTCTTTCACTATGATGTGATTATGTTCCACGGTGAAGTTGTCCTTTAAGAGTTGGAGAACTTGTTTTTGATGCTTGATGTGATATTCCACTGCTTGAACCTTGTATTTTTATTTTAGAGAAGAAGTGATGGAAGGTGGGTGATATCCATAAAGCACCATAAATGGTGTCATTTTTGTTCTAGTATGAAATGAAGTGTTATACCACCATTCTGCCAAGGGTAACCACTTGAACCATTGTGTTTTTTTTATGCGAGAAAAAGCAACTAAGGTAGCCTTCTAGACATGTATTCACTCTCTCATTTTCTCCATCATATTGAGGATGATAAGATGAGATATGAGCCAATTGAGCACCTAAACAAGAAAATAATTCTTTCCAAAAATGTCTAGTGAAGATGGGATCATCTCTGTCACTTACAATAATATTTGGGATTCCATGTATCTTTTGAACTGTCTCCATGAATGTGGTAGCAACTGTATTGACTTTGAAAGTATTAGAGAGTTCACAAAAGTGTGTGTACGTGGTAAATCTATCAAAAATCACCATGATGGCGCTCTTTCCTTTAAAATTCGGTAACCCTGTCATGAAATCCATGGAAACCTCCTCCTAGTGTTGACTTGGAATGGATAATGGTTGTAAAAGACTTGGGGTCTTAATTGTTTCCACCTTATTTTTTTGGAAAACCAAACATTCTGCCACAAACCCTTGAATATCAGTTTTAAGGCCATCCCAAAAAAATTCCTTTTGAATCCTTTGATATGTTTTTAAAAATCCTAAGTGCCCTCCTATCGGAGAGGTGTGCAATTCCAAAAGTACATTTTGTTTTAGTTGGAAGTTCTTACATAAATATTAGCGATATTTGTACTATAGTGAATCATTTTTCCATGTAAATGTACTAGATGCACTTGAATCCTGCTGCAACCTTTGAATGAGAGTCCACACTTCTTCGTCATTCTTCCATTCATCCCTTGCGTATATTATCTAATCAGGTTGGATGATAGACATAGCATAGAGAAATTCCTCAACATATTCATCCTTTCTTGAGAGTGCATCTGCCACAACATTTTTCTTCCATTTTTTGTATATGATTTCAAAGTCATAACCCAACATCTTGGTCATCCATGTTTGTTGCTCGTCTCAAGATAGTCTTTGTTCCAAGAAGTATTTAAGAGGGTCATGATGTGTTTTGACCTTGAAGTGCCTACCTATTAGGTAAGGGCGTCATTGCTTCAATGAATGTAGTGTTTCCATCATTTCCTTATCATAAATGGGTTTGTGTAACTCATTTACCTTGATTGGTCAACTTTAAAAAGAAAGAGGTCTTCCTTCTTGCATTAGAACAACACCAATGCCATCTCCCAAGGCATCACATTCCACAATAAAGTTTTTGATGAAGTTTGGTGTAGAGAAGACAAGATCTTTTCACATTGCCTCTTTATGTTGTTCAAAAGCTTGAGTTTCCTCTGGAGTCCATGGAAATTCATCCTTCTTAGTTAATGTAGTTAAAGGTGATGCTAGTATTCCATAGTTCTAAACAAATTTCTGGTAGTAACCTGTCAAACCCAAAAATCTTCTAAGATTCTTCAATGTTTTGGGAATAGACCAATCCAGCATGGCTTTAATCTTGTTAATGTCTACCTTGACACCTTCATGAGATACAGTATGACCCAAATAATCTACCTCCTTCACCCCAAAGAAACATTTGGACGATTTGTCATATAGTTATTTCTCCATTAGTAGTTGTAGCACCTTGTCAACATGTCGGATATGCTCTTCCCAAGACTTGTTATAGATTACTATATCATCAAAAAATACTAACACAAATTTTCTAAGGAAGGTCTTGAAAATGGAGTTCATCAACCCTTGGAATGTGGAAGGTGAATTCGTAAGGCCAAAAGGTATGACCAAAAAATTATAATGTATTTCATGAGTTCTAAATGTTGTTTTTGGTATATCTTCTTCCTTCATTCTAATTTGATGGTACCCTTAAGGAATATCCAACTTTGTGAATTAGATTGCTCCATGTAGTTCATATAACAATTCATTGATGACGGGAATGGAAAAATTGTCTTTAATGGTGATCTTTTTGAGCTTTCTATAATCTAGACACATACACCATGAACCCTCTTCCTTGAGTACCATTACCACCGGTATAGAATAAGAGCTTTGGCTAGGTCTAATAATTCCATCCTCTAACATTTCTTCAACCATATGCTCAATTTCACTCTTCTCGGCATAAGGGTATTTGTAATGCCTGATGTTAGGAGGAACACTCCCATGAATTAAGTGAATATCATGATCATGATGGCAAGTGGGTGGAAGACCTATGGGAATATCTTCAAATGCTTTGGAATGCTTATCAATGATCCCTTGGATATCTAGGGGAATAGATGGCTTAGATGTTTGAACATCTAGTGAGCACAATTGTACAATTATACCATGATTACCACAAATAGTTCAAGATTACCACTTCTATCGACATGGTATTGAGTGATGTCATCCTCCGAATTAATGCATCATCTACCTTATTGGACTTCCCAGACCCGTGTTTCAACAAAAAAGAGTAACTTTGCAAGAATTCTATCCATTTAGTATGCTTTTGATTCAACTTACCTTGGTTGTTAATGTACTGCATAGCTTTGTGATTCACGAACAAGACAAACTCCTTTGACAATAGATAATGTCTCCATTTATTCAAATCTTGCACAATAGTATAAATGTTTTGATCATAAACATAATACTTCTTTCTGGACTCATTCAACTTCTCGTTGAAAAATGAAATGGGTCTGCCTTCTTGACTTAGAACTACTCCAATTGTTGTTCCACTAGCATCACAATCAACTTGAAACACTTTATTAAAATTTGGTAATGCTAATATTGGTTGTGTGTTTACTCCTTCAATTCTTCCAATGACTTCTTTGTTGTTGCAGTCCACTGAAACACTCCCTTCTTCATATATTCTATAAGAGGCGCACATATTTTGCTAAAGTTCCTAATGATTTTTCGATAAAATACTTCAAATCCATGGAAACTCCTCACATTGAATGTGCATCTTGGTGTTGGCCATTCAAGGATAGCCTTCACTTTACTAGGATCCATTTTCATTCCTTTCTTTGAAACCACAAAACACAGGTACACTAACTCTCGCTGTATGAATATACACTTCTTCAGGTTTATCAATAGTTTATGTTCTTTCAAGTGCTGTAACATTGCTCTCACATGATCAACATGCTCTGTTATGTTCCTGATAAAAATCCATATATCATCCAAATATACAACCAAAAACTTACCCAAAAATGTCTTCAAGACTTCGTTCATCAATCTCATGAACGTGTTGGGCGCATTAGTTAATCCGAATGACATCACTAACCATTAAATAGTCCATATTTCATCTTGAATGCTGTCTTCCATTCGTCACCTTCTCTGATCTGAATTTGGTGATAACCACTCTTCAAATCAAATTTTGAAAAAGATTCCAAACCATTCAGACAATCCATAAGTGGCATCCATTCTGGGTAATGGAAACCAATACTTGATAGTGATCTTGTTTATAGCATGTGAATCGGTACACATTCTCCATTCCCCTATTTTCTTTGGAGTCCATACTGTTGGTACCGCACACACACACTCAAACTCCCATGAATTAACCCTTGGTCAGGCAATTCCTTCACTTGCTGATTCACTTCTCCACTCTCTGCTGGACACACCGTGCAAGGCGCTTTATTAGGTAAACTTGATCCAGGCATTAAATCAATTTGATGAGAAATACTTCTCACTGGAGGTAATACTTTTGGCAGATCATTAAAAATAATCTCCTTAAATTCATCCAACAATGAATTTATTTCTATAGGTGCAACATTTGTCTCCTCTACACTTTTCACTTCTTTCAAAATCACTGCTAAACAAAATGCTGATTTTCTTTCTTCCTGTAAGAATTCCTTAGCAGAACATAACATGATCAACACAATTTCTTATTGTTTCTACTGTATCCTCCAACGTTGGTGTTAATTTATATCACCGTTCATCTTTTTTGAACTCATATGTGTTTTTTTTAGCATAATGGTGAAATTTTCGATCAAACAACCATGGTCTTCCCAATAGTAGGTGACACACATCCACCTCAATCAAGTCATGTAATACCTTCCCCTGAAAAATCCCTATTTAAAAATTCAATAAACATTGCTCAGTCATAGTCACCTAGTGTGATCCGAATTTTATGAGTAGAACAAAATGAATACAGATTATTAACAGATGCTTAACACACAGTAACAGAGATACAATAAAACTGGTTTTCTATTAATAAAGAAATAAGTTGGAAACTGTAAAATGCAGCGGAAACAAGCTTGCTGGAATGGTGGCGGCTTATCTCTGAGAAGAGATGTGACGGTTGCGCTCATTCGCAAGAAGATGATTACAATGAGTCTTTGAAGGAATTTTTACAATAAGAAGGAATTTCAAAAACCCTAGAAATCCAAAAACCTAACCCTAGGAGATGAAGCGCCAAAAGTCATGTGGGCCCTGTTTGGGTAAGTTAGTACATCAACTTCCCGGGGTCGTAACTTTTGCATACGATATCCGTTTTAGGCGTATGATAGCCCCTTGGAAAGGTATCATCGAGGAGATTAATTTTAGGCACAATAGCAAAGGGAATTCAATATTTAAAACCTGTTTTCCCAAAAAAAATCATTTAGGGCCTAAAAAAGGCTCTAGAAGTGAAAATTGCTAAAAATAATAAATTATCAAAATTGCCAGAAAAATGTTTTGAGCTAGTTGGAAAAGGTAAGTGGAAATCGATATCCATATAGATCAATCCTCCCTTCTTAGGAAGCAATGGTATCCATTTCATTGAGGTCCCCCATCAGATGAGGAAATTTCTATTGAATTTGGCCCCGAGTGAGCCACTTGCCTTGGTGCAGGAGATGCCCTGCTTTGACGACTCGATAAAGTTGGATCCTTTGTTGTCGAGTGCCCTTGATATGCGTGTCCACAATATGATCATTGGATGACTATTGTATGTAGTTGGGGTTGAGATTTGTTGGTGTCAGTTGTTTTTCTACTTCTGAAGTGTCCAATAGTGGTGGAAAATAAGGGCGAAGGAGATCCACATTGAACACTGGGTGCAGGCCAAGGAAAGGAGGAATGTTGAGGTCAAAAGAATTATCCCCCATGACCTTGGTGATAGTGTACGACCCATAACAGAGTGGGTGAAGATTCCTATGGGGTCCTGTATGGCATTCTTTCTGCAAGTGCAACCAAACTTTGTTTCCCACCTGAGACTTATGTGGTACCCAATACTGATCATGGCGCTGTTTGTACTTGTCATTGGACTTCTGTAAGATATCATGAACCTGTTGTTGGATGTGATGGATCCTCTCAATGAACCAGGTGTCTTTGTCAGATTCATTTGGAGCAGGATATGAGTCGGTCGAGGTGACCGCAAGGGGAAGTGCAACATCTATGGGACCCAATGGTTGGAATCCCAACCCCACCTGAAAGGAGATGTGGCTGATTGAGCTATGTAGGGATTGGTTGTAGCTATGATGGACATAGGGAAGGCTCTCATCCCATGTGCAGGGGTTCTTTGAATTATACATGTGAAAGATATGCAAAATTATTCGATTTACAACCTTGGTTTGGCCATCTGTCTTGGGGTGGAAGGCCATGGATTTGGTGAGCTTGGTGTCCAACAATGACCAGAGGCTTGACTAGAATGTGCTAAGAAATCAACTATCCCAATATGAGACAATGGTTTGTGGGATTCCAAAATGTACCCAGACTCATTCAAAGAAGAGCTTGGCAGTGGCCTCTACTGTGATGCTCTTCTTGCAGGAAACCAGAATCACCATCTTAAAAGAGCAATAAAAACCACAAAAACACAGTCATTTCCCCACTTGGTGGAAAGGAGGACCGACATGTAGTCCATTGAGATGGATTACCATGGCCTGTTAGGAGGAGGAAAAAGGGTGTACATGCCTTGTTTCTTAGTGGTCGGTTTGGAAATAGCGTAGGCAGTGCAGGACCTGATATACTTGTTGACTTCCTGTCGAAGTTTCAGCCAGTAGAAATGTTTCTATAGCATCACCACTATATTTTTGACATCGAAGTGTCCTGCCACCCGACTGTAGTGGGCTTCCCAAATCATCTTCACTCACTCCCTTGATGGAACAAAGATATGGCCCAGATGACATAACAACCCATCCTGAAGATGGAAATTATTGACAACTGCGTTTTCCCCCAACATTTGGTATGTAGTCACGAAGTCAGGGTATGTATCATATATTTGGGGCCATCTAGAGGTCTCATGGCCGCAAGAGTCTAGCACCGTGGTGAGTGCCACAATTGGCGGTCTGCTGAGGTAATTAACAACATGATTGGTGCTTCCTGTTTTATACTTGATGTTGAGGTGGAATTTCTGCAAGTCTCTGGACCACTTTTGATGGCGGTCATTCTGCAATTTTCCCTGTGTCTCCATGAAATGCAGTGGCTTATGATCAGTGTGGATGACTGTCTCCTTCCCAAGAATGTAATTTATCCACTGGCAGTAGGCTTACATAATGGAGTACATTTATTTATCATAAGTAGGGTACTTATGGACAATATCAGACAATGTCTCACTATGATAGGCCACGGGGTGGCCGTGTTGAGTGAGAACGATGGACACAACATAGTCTGAAGCATCTGTCTCAATCTCAAAGGGATGTTGCAGGTATGGTAGTGAAAGTACTGGGGCTGAGAAAAAGTGCTGCCTCAAATCATCAAACACTTGTTGTTGGGACTGGCCCCACACAAATTTTTCCTTACCACCACCCCTGTTTATTTGGCTGAGGGCCCATGCAATATGGGAGAATCCCAGCACAACCCTATGGTAGAAATTGGCAAGGCCCAAGAAGCTCTGAAGCTCAATGAGTGTGGTTGGGGCAGCCAGTCACAGATGACTTGGATAGATCCACATGTATGCCATGCTGATCAATGATGTAGCCCAGGTAATGGACCCTGTCCATGACGAATGAGCATTTTTCCAAGTTGTCATATAGCTTGTGTTGTCGTAGGGTGTGCAGAACCTGTTGAATATGTCGCAAGTGTTCGGCCCAAGTCTTGCTGTAAATTAGAATGTCATCCAGATACACCACTACAAAAGTATTGGTGACTGGTCATAGGATATCATCCATCATCCTCATGAAAGTGGCTCGAGCATTTTTCAAACCAAAGGGCATGAACAACCATTCAAAAAGGCCTTCCTTTGAATTGAAGGCGATCTTCCATACATATGTCTATTCTATCGGGACCTGGTGGTAGCCAGACTTCAGATCAATCTTACTGAAGTATTTGGCCCCCGTGAGTTGATCAAGGAGGTAGTCGATTCGGGGAATTGGGTACCAGTTTCTGACTGTGATTTTATTCAGATCTCGATAATCAATAGAGAGTCGCCAGGTTCCCTCTTTCTTCTGTACCAACATGATTGGGCTCCTGCAAGGTGATGAGATGGGATAGATGTGCCCCTTGTGGAGCAATTCTTGGATCTGTCTCTTGATATCCTCATTCTCTAACAAAGAGCGGAAATAGATTGTCCCATTGGGAAACGATGCGCCAGGGGTCAGATCAATGGGGTTCTTGACCTGGTAGTGCAGAGGTACCCATATAGGTGAGGAGAAGATATCTGAGTATTCTTCCATGAACTTATCTACTTTCTTCTGCTGTGTGGAGAGATCGACCGCAGATACCCTAGATGTGGCTGTGATATTTCTCTTATTCTGAGAGAGAATCATGAAGAAGACAAACTTCCCTATCTGAGAGATGACCTTCCTGCATTTCTTAGTAGATATCAAGGAAATAATACTAGGTGGGACTGCCTCGGGTATCCTGTAAAATTTCCCGTTCAAAGTAATAATAACACTACGAGGACTAGATTCATATACAACATGACGTTTCCATAAATAAGGTTGTCCCAAAAGAACATCAAAATCTTCGAGAGGAGAAACATCACACAATACCTCATATTTTAAGGGATTGATGCCATACGACAATCGACACTATTGGCTGATGCGAAGATCGCTTCCTTGGCAGAGCCATCCAATGGTGTAGGGTTGTAGGTGTGGCGTTGTTGGAAGAGCCAGTCGATTGATGACCTCTGCTGAGATGAGGTTCTTCTGGATACCACTATAAATGATGAAGTGCAGTGGGGTACCTTTTACCCACATCTGTGAATGGAAGAGGCTCTCTCCTTCTTTTGGCTCGTCTGGTTCACCAGGCTGGAGATTTGTGGTAGAAACAGTGGCACTAGGTTTCACATCAATGATCCATCTTCTGCTTTCTGGTTCTGGCTCAGAGTCAGAATTTGCATCTGATTCAGAGGATTTCACTTCAGCCACCAACGACTTCTTTGAGCAACAGTCAACAATATTATGACAAGGGCTCTTATGGAAGTTGCACCACTTCTCGGTGTCTTTCTTTGTCTTTCTGATGTCCTTCTTTTCCTGCGACTTGGACTAGTTGTCCTGATACTGTCCATCTTTGCTCTGTCCTTTGTTTTGTGGGTTGGGGTCGTCGTTTCCTAGATTTTGTTGTGAGGGGTTCCCAGGCCCAAATAGACGCATTGTTTGTATGAGCTTCTACTCGATTTTGACGACATATCTATGGGCCGCACCCAAGGATGAGATGTCCAAAAATTACATTTCGGTCTGGATGTATCTATGAAGAGTAGCATGATACTTGAGCACCAGATGTCGCTCTGAATCTTTGATACCCATCTTGGTGCACAAGGTATGGAAGATATTTGTGAAATATGGCACTGCTTGGTCTCTTTCTTGCCACAGTTTGGTCCATTTGGTATACAGGTCGTCATAACTTCCAACAGGGTAGTATTGTTTCTTAATAGCATCCCTAAAGGATTACCAGGTGGCCGTGACTGAAAATAATGAGGGATCCTTTGTTTCCTTTTTCTCACAAAAAGTTTCCCACCAATCTTTGACACGGGGAACAACTTTGAGGAGAAAAAAAGTAATCTTTTCTCTATTTGAAAAGTTATGGACATAAAAATACCCTTCTAGTAGATTCAACCACTTTTCTACAACATCTGTGTCTATATGACCTTGAAATATAGGAATATCAAAGTTTATTTGTACCTTGAAGGTGTGGCGCCTCCGTTCAAAGAAGATGCGTCGACTATTGGTAGCCGCCGAAGGATTTGCGCGAAACTATCCATCATCTCATTCCTCTGTTGCGTGAGGGATTCCTCAATCAACAATTTGAAAGGATATCCTATCCCATCATCTTTATTTTCTCCTGCCATGAGAGGTTTCATGGGTGTGTGAGAGATTTTGTCCTCAAGAGAAACAAGATCAAGACCCAACTCTTTGTACTCCAACCTCGTTGGGGACATGAATTAAGACGACAAGGAGAAGAACGCTCTGATACCACTGATATGGATTTTATGAGCAGAATTAAATGAATACAGATTATTAACAGGTGCTTAACACACAATAACAAAGATACAGTAAAATTGGTTTTCTATTAATAAAGAAATAAGTTGGAAATTGTAAAATGCAGCGGAAACAAGCTTGCTGGAATGGTGGCAGCTTATCTCGGAGAAGAGATGTGATAGCTACGCTCATTCGCAAGAAGATGATTACAATCAGGCTCTGAAGGCATTTTTACAATAAGAAGGAATGTCAAAAACCCTATACATCCAAAAAACTAACCCTAGGAGATGAAACACCAAAAGTCATGTGGGCCTTGTTTGGGTAAGTTAGTACATCAACTTCCTGGGGTCGTAACTTTTGCATACGATCTTCGTTTTAGGCGTATGATAGCCCATTGGAAAGGTATCATCGAGGAGATTCATTTTAGGTATAATATTGAAGGGAATTTCATATTGTAAATCTATTTTCCCAAAAAAAATCGTTTAGGGCCTTAAAAAGGCTCCGGAAGTGAAAACTGCTAAAAATAGTAAATTACCAAAATTGCCAAAAAACTGTTTTGAGCCAGTTGGAAAAGGTGGGTGGCCATTGATATCCATATAGATCATAGTGTCCCTTTTTCAAACAAGAAACACGATAAGGGTTCAGATGGTTCAACCTTTTCAAGTTTAGTTTGTTCATGACTTCAGTGGATACCAAATTTTCTGTACTTCCTCCATCTATAATCGGGTTACAACATTTTCCTTGAACCTTAAATTTTGTTTTAAGAACTTTCTTTTGTTGTTTTGGTTCCTTTGCCTCTTTTTGTTCATATTTAAGAAACACTCTTCAGAACAACAATTTCTCACCTTTCTCTTGTTGAATAATAGTCACATTTTCTCTAATTACTGAAGCTTTGTCAGCATGTGTGACTTGTGCCTGTGCTTCACCTCTTCTCCTTGAAATTTTCCTTTCTGAGCATTCATACTTATTGTGTCCATATACACCACAGTGATAACATATCTACCATTTCCTCTTCTGGATCCTCTACCTCTACCAGCTCCATTTCCTCCTCTGCCACCTTGACCACTGACAAATTCTTCTTCTTTTTCGCTTCCTTTAGCAGTCTCTGCTTTACCTCATCCTTTAAAACCTCTTCCTCTACCTATAGGCTATGTTTTCTTCTCAATATTTTATTCTACCTTTAGGGAAACTTGATAAGCTTCATCAATAGTGAAGAAATAGTGTGTGCTCATTTCATCCTGAATTAAATAATTTAGCCCATTTACATACCTTGCAACTCATTGGAATTCTAGTTCCTTGAGGCCTGCTCTAAGTGATAGCCTAAAGAAATATTCAGTGTATTCGCAAGCATATGTCTCCTTTTGTTTGAGGTTCTGGACTTGTCAGAACAAATTCTGCCGGTAATCGATAGCAAGAAAATTCTCTTTAACCTTGGTAACCATCTTCTTCCAAGTTTTGATTTTCTCCAGTTGATTATTCATGCTATCCTTCTAGAACATATCCCACCATAGTGTTGCATGGCCTTTCATTTTTGTAACAATAAATATTACCCAATTTGGATCCTGAACATTTTGATACTCGAAGTATATTTCGAGTTCCCCAATCCAGTCAATGAGAACATAAACTATCAAACTACCATCATAACATGAAACCTCAACCTTTGCACTACCCCTATTACTCAAATACAAAATCAGTTTAGCTGCTGGGTCTCTTTCATTACTATCCTGTTCATCTTCGATTTCTTCTTCTCTATTTGAGTATACTTCATCATCTCCATTCCTACAATTTTCCAATTCCTCTATTCTTCTTCTCAAATTTTCTAGTTCTCAATTTCCTACACCTCCCCTTCCCTCTCCTCTCTTTCACAACGACATTCCTCCAAGTTGTATGTGTCTCACCAACATCCATAGACCTCACATGGTTCTGTAACCCAAGACTTCGAACACTCTTGTTGAGCAACCACCACGAATGGGTATTCTGTACCCTATCTCACAGAAGCAGATTAGATGTTAACCCCAGAGCATAACTGAGCTCTGATACCACATAATGCAGAGGTAACTGGGCTGCAATACACACACAATTATGACACACACCCTTCTACAGAATGTACAATGGAGAAAAAAACAAAAATACTTTTTTCAAATAATGAGGAATCCACTGGAAACTAAAACACTCGAAAACCCACAAATTTCAATACCATTCATTTATTAATTCAATACAGAGAACAAATTTCTATATTACATCGAGCATGCACTAAAAAGACCACCATTATTTGATTCTTGCGTGGCTAAAAACCACTATGAAATCGTCTAGAGGGTAATGGTCTACATGTATGGTTTGAGATTATGTTTTTCTCTTCCTATGTGCTCACCCAATCTGGAATCTTTCTCTCTAGTCCACCTTCTATGGTTTATTTGATTTGTGGTTCACCAACCCCTTCGAAATCACACTCCATTTCTTTTTAAACCTCCTCCTTAGCTTTGAAACGATTTTCCTTCCCTCCAAGAACGAGATGTTACTCAATCTGTCTCTCTACCTTTCAGATTGCTTCAACTTCCTTTTGGCATCGGGTCACATTTTGTCTTTTATCCGCGATTTATTTAACGGTAGCTGCAACTCATCATGAATGCATACCAGCGTGGAAAAATCAAATGCAGACAAGCACAATGTTGCAAATAAAGAAATGTCATGACACTTGTAAAATTTCATTATGTGCGCGTGTTTCAACATGACACTTGTAAAATATCTCTATATGTTCAAGTTTCAACACGAGTTTCAGGACGTGTTTTAGCACGAGTTTCAACAGGATTTTTAGCATGAGTTTAACACGTGTTTCAACATGAGTTTCAACATAGAAAGAGTAGTTGCAGGAGTAATCAACAAACAAACTGACTAAATCAAATGGACCACTATCAAAGTCCTTATTCGACTTATTTCCTATTTACAAAATGGAAATATTTTTTGGGTGATGTGGATTGCCCGAGCCCAATGATGCTCCTACATCAATGTTTATACATTGACCCTCCTTGGATTATTTTGTGGAAATTTTACCTTGAAAGATTATTTAAACTTGTTGTGCTTCAATTTCCATTCTTGGAAGGCTACAAAACGAAATAAAGAGCAGAAGGCACATCTCGTTGATGGGATAGTCATTGGTTTGAAGAATTCATAATCACTTCCTATAGCAAACTAGGTTGGTTTCATTTCTATATAGTAGATTCAACAATTTGACTTAATCTTTGAATATTTTTAAACAACAAATTGAAATTTAATTTCTTAAAATTTGACATGATATTTTAATAGGTTGGAGGGGAGAAGGATATACTTTTGAATTTTATTTTTATATTGTTATTATAGTTGTGTTGAATATGGTACGTTGTATGTTGTAATATTTTAAAATCAAATTATTTTTACTGTACATTAATTTTAAAATCAAATTATTTTTACTGTACATTATTTTTATTGGAGTGGAGAGAATCTCATGCATGCACATCTGGTGTGCCCCCCAAGCCTCATGAATTTCAAGTACACCCTCTTGGTGATGATCCCAATGTAAGTGCACCCACCTAGTGATGATCCCAAGGTGATCATGCACACTTGGTGATAATACCAAGGTTGCCATGCATGAATTCACTCCACTAGTCTAACTGATGTACAACCAAGTAATGACTAAATAGGAGGTGGTACCCTCATCTAGGGGAGAATATCTCTGACCAAGGGTTCCCTCAACATAGAAAAATAAACATAGGATAAGAAATAATAGGTGGGTGTGTAATATCTCCAACACCCCCCTGAATGGCTACTAGGGAGTATGAATGGGTCTCGACAAGAAGCCATGTTAGGTACCAATTTTACATTACATTTATTAAAACATAGAACAATAAAAAAGAGTAAAGAGGGAAAACCTCATGGGGGAAATTCCCCCCCTCAAGACATAATGATGAATAAAGGAGGACATCTTCTAGGCAACTTTGTTCATATCAAGGAGACATTGCAAGGATTGAAATCTCTACTCGGTGAAGGTTTTGATGAAGATGTAGATTTCAATGAATAACCAATGATGTAAATTCACCAGTGAGATGTTCATATCTATCAACTTACTCAAATTGGAAGGAAGAATATCCAAATCCTCATCATTTATGGAAGTTTTCCAATACATATTTTCTTTAGCATCTGCATAGGCCTATCTGATGCCAGAACCATGTAGCAATGCATGGAAATTACTTCTTCTATGACTACAGGAGCATGTAGATCTCCCTCAAGTTGGAATCTCGTCCTTCTAGGATCAATAGGATCATCCACAAGATCATCGACTGCTGGTAAGATGAACTATGCCCATTTGGATCTTGGTTCCAGATTGGCACATGAATTCTTATATACTTCCATATCTGATTTGGAAATTATGTCTAAAATATGATCTAAGGAAGTTGAGAATATGAGAGGGAAGTTGAGAAGCTTGTTCTTGTCTCTGAAATATGATTTAGGAGGAAGTTGAGAAGTTTGTTCTCCTGTTGGATTTTCTATGAGCTTTATCTTAGCATTATCTGGCATGCATTCTTCAAAATATTCATTTACCTCAAATAGAAGTTCCAATTTGGTCCATACTTTTTATGTAGTTGATAACGATACTACATGGAGTTGCATTTTAGGAGAAACAAACATGCAAATAAGTCTGAAATCCATATCTCGTCTATTGAGAAAATGATTTTTCTCATCAGCGGAAGTAGGCTCTACTTTTGTTTCCATGGTTATTCGACATAAGCCTCTTCTCATAAGGAAAAGAATAATATTTGGCTTACAATCGAAGCAATTGTATGGTGTAAGAAATGTTGATGGATGAAGTAATTCCATTCTTTAGGATTTCTTCAATATTTTGTACCTGCAAATGAGTACTTGTACACTTTAATCCTAGAAACACGTGGGCTCTGATACCATGTAGAATTTGGTTGAAAACTACACAAAGAATATACCTTGCAATNGAGAGAGAGAGAGAGAGAGAGAGAGAGAGAGAGGTCACAGTTCCAAATATTTCATCACGAACTTCATATTTTCAAGGCATCCTAAATTTGGCGCCATGGTGTTTGAATGGTATAGTAATGGTGATGAATCGTACTTTGTTGTTGCCACCTATCATTGCTTTGGGCATGTATATGTACACATTAAATTTAGCCTATTCATTTATCATGATGGGAACGAATGTGATATGAATCAAATCCAACAAGAACAATTGGCTATCGACACATGATCTAGGATGATCAACATGAACAAATTTCAAGGCTATAGATGATGATGGATATTAACTTGTTGGCGTGAAGGGCCCCATGCCATTATGATTCATGTCTACCCTTGTATGTAATGTAGTCTAAAGTCAAACCTATGATATGTAAAGTTGGGAAATATATTATTGTACATAAATAAATATTGTATTAAGAAAATAAGAGACTTCATGAGACCTTTTCCACCTAGGATAAAATACAAACAAACAAAGAGAATGAGGAGAAACAGACCAGAGATAAGTTGAAGCATTGGGGACACCTGACCTTCTAGCTATCCTCCCAATTGACTCAGTCTCCTATATCATGTTTCCCCACAATGAGAGAGG
>SNQJ01S0017302.1:15047-26580 GCA_010110895.2 Picea sitchensis
CCTCCCGAGTCCAGTCAATCTAATCCCCCTTCATCATCTACTGTTCATGTTAATACCCCCAAGACAATAGGGGAAACAAAATCCATAGAGTTGGGTAATCCCATCGCTTCCTTGACCCCTTTACAATCTACTTTTGGGCTCCCTCAGACTGGAGTCATATATGCTAGTGAGATCACCCCTGTCTCTAGAGAAGAAATACCTCCCTCTGATTACTTTTTCAGTAAAAAGAGGAAGGTTGTATTAAAGTAGGAGATGTATATGAGAGAAGGTGGTATGGTAAGGAAACACAGGGTATTGGTAGATGGGAAGAACTTGGAAGAAGAAGATTTCGCTACAGAGGTAGCGGGCTCCATGGGAGCTTTGGAAAAAACAAATCTATTCACTGTTGACAATATGAGAACAAGGTTGAAACAGAGTAACCATAGGATAGTCTAGTTGTAAAACCAACTAAAAGATACCAAGAAAAATATTAGAGAAGAAATAAATAAATGTCTAGATCAAGCTAGGGATGTTGACAAATAGGAAATTCAATCGCTTAAGTCAAGTCTAGACGAGATGAACAAGAAGATGCAGACTAGCCAAATATAGTTTATTCGGCAAGAAGAATTGGTAAGACAACTACAGGCTAAATTGAATTCAATGAAAGGCCAGGTTATAGATTTGAAAGTTTTTCAGGACCAGTCGTTGGAAGTACATACGAAGATAGAAGTCGAGCAACAGAGATTAATCTCTAAAGTAGAGATTATTCATAATTATTTCCAAGAAGTAAGAAATTCTTTTGATAATATTATTTCTTAAGAAAAAGAAGCTAAATCAGCAAGGGTCACTTTCCAAAAGGCAGTTGTATGTTCAGAAAACGAAGAGGTATCAAAAATTCCAAAGTTATCTGTTGCAGAGCAGATCAGAGGCGATATCATGATCAAAGTATGGGACACCAACATAGCAGAAAACAAGAAAATAACCAAAGAAATCAAAGACGATTGCGAAGAAATATTTGAATTGTTGGACAAGGGATCATTAGGTATTGGAAGAGATATTGCACTAGGCAATTAGGACAGATAAACATTGTAAGACACCAATTGAATTTCAAAGAGGGTTTGAACGAAATTCAGATGGAAATTTCACAGTTAAAGGAAATGGATGTTACCCTAATAGACAGGTGGATGGTGAATCCAAACTTAAAATTGCAATCAATTAGGTTTGCTGGTAAGGGGATTGAAGACCGGCTTCCCAAAATTCAGAGAAAATTTTATCTATTTGAAGCGAACGATTTTCTAGAGCCTCCCAGAAATTTTGTACACTTTCTTGAAAATTGTATTGAATGTATTGGATCAAAAGAAGGAGATACTTCAATAAAACAATGAAGTATCGCTTTGAAAGATTATATTATCGAGACAATAGAAAAATAAAAGATAATCAAGCAAACGATTGAGTTTTTCATTTTGGTAACTGTTTACCCCTAGGAGTTAGGAAATCACCAACCATCAATGTATTGGTGATCTGGTATAAGTATAATTTTAGGAGACTGAAATAGGGGTTTTTTTGGGGTGCATTGTAAAGAATAATTTGAAGATATTTTTGAATTAATACAAATACAGATTGAAGATTCGAGATCTAGTCAAGTTTGAGTTATGTGCTTCTCTGTTGTTTCATATTTTTCACATGTCTTTTTGATGAATGCTTAACTGCAATTTAGTGCAACCTCTATTGTGGTGATTAATCATTCTTGCAATTTAATCGTTTACATTTTTTCCTTTGTATCGGCTATCAGCAGGTACAAGACATGTAAATGTTTTAGATTTCAGTATCATATGCTTCATTAAGAGTTTTTCCTAACTATTTTCTTCCTCTGTCACAGAGTGAGATTCCTCTTTAATTGATGCCTCACCTTGTTCGACAGCTTTATGTTTTCTTTTCATTTCATGCATATTCCCTTTTCAAAATTTAACTCAGATACTGGAAATGGCCTTTAGTTTCGTCATACTATTAATTCAAGGTTTTGGAATTCTTCTTACATATTTTGAAATAGAAATAGAAAACCCTAAAAGAAAACACCAGAATTTATCTTTTCAGTCTTTATCCCCCATGATTGTACCAGTTACAAGACAACCCAATATTGATCCTAGATTATCATATCAAACGAGCATTGCCTTAAATTTATTTAACACCATCTTACAGACAACAAATAACCGGGTTGAGTTAGAATGTTCATGGGCAGCAATTGAAAGGGATATTAATATCCAGGAAAACTGGTAAGATAGACAAAGATAGTTAAGAAACCAGCCATAGCCCTTTTTTTATAACGGACTTTTCTATCCTTAACTTTCTCTATCTTTTCGGATGCCTTGACGGTATACTTTAGAGCCTTAAAGTATAAACTCATGAACAACATAATACACCACTAAAATATGACTATACACACTACTGGGAATCCAAACTGAAAAATGATTGACCAACAAGCTTATTTGCACGCTCCTATCTACTCTAAAACTACTGAAGTGAATACTCAATCAAGTGATGCTAAAGTGCCAATGCAACCAATCAAGCAATTGGCTTCCCAATTTTTCTCCGATCACATCTTTCTTAAGCAGGCAAACAAATGTAAAAGATGGCAACTGAAAACACAAGTTGAATCCAAAACCCTAACTTATGAATGAAACAAAATCCTCCTTCACTGAAGACTGTAATAGGATGGCCACAGGATCTTAAAACCCATGAAAAATCATTTCTTCTTGATGAGAAAAAATAGAAGGACAAGCCTTTTTCATAAGTGTTTGTTGTTCTCGCTCTATTTCTTCTGTTTTGAGAACATTTTCAAATGAAATGGAAAAATAGGTTTGTCTATTTTTCCATGCATCTCAACAAGAACATTCTTACATTCTTGAACATCTTTAAATGTGACAGCCATATTATGTGCATCAAGACTATCCTCTTGTTCATCAACCCATTATGATTTGGTTTTATTAAACTTCTAGAAATTTGCTTGAGGACTATCATTTTGACTTTCAAATGAATGAATGGAAATAAATTCATGTTCATAACCTTCTTGTAAATGTGAAGAGCTAACATCATGAACTATTTCACAGTCTAGAGTTCACATGGATGTATTTTCAAAACCATGATTTTCTAATGAATCAAACAAAACAATTGGCTCTTCATTATCTTTCTATATTTCTGATTGGAAAGTGGCATACATTGTTTTGTTGCTTTCCTGAAACTCTATGTCATTTGTTTGTTCGTTGCTTAAAGTTTCCGTAGATGCAGTTTTAGAATCTCCATTCATGTCTAAGCCACTTAGAATTTGAACAACCACATCATTCATAGGGGAAGATAGACAACTTTGAAACACTTTGTCTTGCTGGAAATTTTGTTGAATGTCTTCATCAAGTTCAAGAGAAGGAAAATGACTTTTAACAACAATTTCTTGATCAGCTTCACCTTCAACCAAAGGGGGGGATACTATTTGTTTTTGGGATGAATATTCATAAAGGGCTTCTATGATTTCATCATTCATACACTCTTCATCACCAAAAAAAATTTAAGGTACTTAATGAAATGTTCACAAAATTCACAACAATCTTGAAACACCAAGAATGAAGGTTTAGATTCTTCATAATGCTGAAAGAATGTTATGTGGAAATCCTTAAGAGAGTATAAGTTGCCTGGTTTTAATCCTACATACCATAATCTTTCTTTCCCCTCTAAAGTATCCATAAACATTTTCATCAAACAATCTTCATGAAATTTAATCCCCAGCTTACATATGTGCATGTGAAATCTAATCAAGTGCAAGGCAGCATCATTTCCTTTCCCATCTTCAAATTTAGGCAAATATTTTTGCCAATTTATGTGAGGAATGATATTTGGAAAGCCAGGAAAATGAGATTGATTCATTGGAGCATACCTTGCAAGTATTGAACTCATCTTCAGACAATGGAGTCGCCAATGATGTTTTGGAAGCTGGATTCTACATTGAGAGTGGAGTCGCCAATGAAAGTTCAAATTTCTGGATTCTTCTACCAGTGGAATCACCTTCAAACTGATTTTTTGATGTGTGGAGTCGCCAGAGAAGAAATACAGCCAATATGTGCCTAAGTGTTTGTTTCTCTCAGACCTTAGAACTCAACCATGTCGTTCTTCCCAGGGAAAAAAATTCAATTTCGTCCCCGGCAACGGCACCAGAATGTTAGCACTCTGTAAATTTTGTCCAGCTGAATAGACAAATGACGGAAGTAACTATTCCAACCTACTTTAGAACTAAAGCAATAGCCTATTCAACTCAGAGAGGTCTCTCTCATGTCACTTGATATTCTTTGAGGATAGGTGGCTAGATTTGGTTTGTTTTGGGGGTTTTAATAAAGTTGTTGGAAAGGAAGGGGAGGAACACTTTGGGCTATGGAGTCAAAATTCTGAAATTGAATGAAAACATTTATTGGCCTGTAAAAATCTCCAGAGGATAAAGGCTAAATGAGGCAATGAATCTGAGTTATAACTTGAATTTATTTAGAGTGGTAAGAGGAAAGAGAAACAGACAACTACATCAAAGCATTACAGGAATGAATTCTGAATTAGGTAAGAAGAAACATACAAAGTTTAAATTTCCTAAGCCAAGAGCATCAAATGATGAATTATGGACCTTTAAATCTCCAATTTAAATAGAAGAAAAATGTATATGGAATAAAATATCATAGGAAACACATACAATGAGTGAAGACAAAACTCATATCATCACCATTAGAATCTTTTCATAGAGACTTCAAAGTTGTTGCATATGTATTCAATTCAGCCCCAGAAAATTACAATGAAGTTCAAAACAACCAGAATTGTGCCCTTGCACTTCTGCCCACCACTAATACACTCAAAACCTCTAACACTTATACAATTCGAGTTCTTTCAGGGTGCAACTGGTTACAATAACTGAAATGAAACGTTTCAGCTTCTACAATGATTACAAATGACAGTTTTCAGAAAAAAAAACATTTCATGATCCCTGCAGATTCCTCTGATGCTCCAACTCCTTCCTCTGCCACATTCTCTTTGAAATGTCACTCATAATATTTCAAATATAATTTCATTTATCCATATTCTCATTAAACATTTGGGAATAATATATTTGAAATAAAAATAATTCCCAAATATTTTCTATCATTTAGAATTAAATTTCCATAATTTAATTCATGGTCGTGGTTCTTTTAAAACCATGTCTTGTTTTTCCCAATTCACCATTTCACTGTAAAAAATATTTACTATTACCATTTCACATGAAAAACATTTACTGTGTTATGTTTTTCCAATTTACAGTTTCACTGTGAAAAAACATTTATTGTGTATTTTTTCCAATTTACCGTCTTTGGTAAAATACCTTTTATCTTCTTCTTTTACTTCCGTAAATCTTTAGATAAATAATTATCCAAGCATCTTCCCATTTAAATCTTTTTCATGGAAATAAACATTAATTTAATTTGTAAAACTTGAATCTTGCCTCGTAAAACCTTTTCACCGTGATGAGGAATTTCATTTATTAGAAATTCCATATTTGTTGTTGAAATGCACATTAAACATATGATAAATGGTGCATTTATTAAATCGGGCTTGGGCTGGAGTGGTTTAATTCAAACTTCTTTTACCTCCGATGTGCTCCATGTAAGAATATGTGTCCACCAAATAAACCACGGTAGTTTTCCCCAGCTCGCCTTCACATAATTAACCTCCTCGCTATTTCAATCCTCGATATGTATGTGCGCCCTCCATCCAACCTTTGACTTTTCCACATTATAAATTGAGATTCGTGCCCATGATTTGATGTGATGCCGAAAATTAAATATTTGATCAAATATTAATATAAATATTTTAATATAAAAATATTTATATTAATAATAAACCCTTTTTTTCTATTTTCTAAAGACTTTGGGCATATGACGCTTAACACATGACTTTGTGGATATGATAAGGGTGCTTAATAAAAGGCATATTTTTTTATTTTCAACGGGAATATGAAAATAAGGGTAAAAATGAATGAAGTGGTGAAACTAAGGGATTTAGGTAAGCGTTAAGGCTAGGTATAGGTTTGGGATATTCGCCAATTTTTTTAACTCATGGAGGACATGACTATTTTGGATGATCAGTTGAGTGAAGGATTTAGGTGATGGGAGCTTGACGGATCTAGTGAAAAAAATTGAAAGTCTAAGTGGAAAAATAGCACAAGGACAAGATGCTTTGGGAAAAATTAATACAAATTAGCGAGTGATAACAAATTCAAGGATTTCAAAGGGAATTTTTGCACTCGATGGCTTGGACCTTATGAGATTGATATTGTATATGACAATGGAACCATCAAAATTCACACCATCAACAATGAGAACACTCCCCTGATGTAAAATGGACACAAGATTTGACTATATCATAAACCCCTCTACAAGGAAGCCTTTCTTAATAGGATCACCAGTGGATGGCTTGAACATGACTTGGAGATTGTAAACAAGGGGGGAACCCTTGCTGAATGATTCACTCCTCCTAAATAATAATAATAATACACCCATGTGTGAAAATCCTTAGGGACATCCCTAGGGGCATGTTTTGTGAAAATCATCTTACGTTGGCCCAAGGCATACTTAAAAATAAAAAACTACGGAAAGCAAGAAGGGTACTTCTAAGTTTCATGATGGTTATGTCAAGATCATTCTAATCAAGTTTTGTTTGTGCTAATAAATATTTTTTAGGATATGCAGGGAAGAAGAACATCGTTGTTGGAACTTATGGCTTGTTGTATCTCTTGTTGTTGCAACTCTTTCTGCTCTCATTGGTGTGACTTCCACCACTTCAACTCTTGATTGATGCAGCTCCTTCTGTCGCAAATCTGCATAACACCACCACAATTCCACTGCTAAGACATCGACATGTGATCGGGACATGGATGACTACCAATGAGATACATTGACAAACTACAGTTCTGGCCTACATACTGCTACAGCTCTGCCATTTTTTGTGACTCCGTTGTTGTTGCAATTGTTTAGTCATTTCAACACTTGTTGTTGCAACTTTTGAAGCTGCAACTCTCATCTACACCACCAATGTTGCAACTCGCATCCTCACCATTGATGTTGAAACTCTCATATGCACCTTTCATACACACCATTGATGTTGCAATTCTTGATTCTGTAATTCTCGTCTACACCACTGACACCACAACACCTATTGCTACAACTCTTAGTGTTGCATCTCCTTCATCACAACTCTCGTTGTTGTGACTTTGCTTGCATATTTTACTTTACTCTCTAATATTCATCGTCACTACTATACCTCTGGTGGACAGTGACCCCCAACATCGATGTTGAGACTCCGTCCAAATGGGACTCCATCAACATTGTTGCAAATATACTAGAGACAAAAGGTCGATTGATCGTGGGACCGAGCCACCAGCATAGTACACGTACAAAGGGAATCCACTTAAGGTAAGAAGGGATAGGTACATTTTTTATAAGAATATGTAATGAATAGGCCTTAAGTGGCATATGTTTTTATCATTACCACTAATATCATAATCACCACCCTATGCCATAATTTCCATAATCACCCCCATTATTGTCATAATTTGAAATCTCCCCCCCAAATAAAATCCATTTCCCTCTGCAATCATAATAAATCGAAGTTATGAGAAAATAAAAACCATGGGAGGATCCATGATATGTAGAGAACCCACGAAATCACTGCTACTTGAGGCATATGACCATATTGTGCAGATTCTCCACTAGGTTGGATGGATGGAGTATGTATATCACTTGTAGGGGTATGACGATGAAGTTTCCTTATAATTCATTATGTTTCAGAGTGGAACAATCTATGGTAGCAAGTACCCTGGTAGAAGTAATAGAAGAGACAGTGGAAGAAGTTACATGCTTTCCAAGAATAGGTGAAAGGTGGTATTCCAAAAGAAACTCCAAGCCCAAAATCTTACAACAATTCCTTGAGCCTAGAGAATCATTGGTAAAGAAGGGAACATGGTTTGAAAGGTGATCTATACCACACCCTTGGTAGGATGTGGCCATATTCATGCAACATTATTTTACATGTGAAGGTTGCTACGTGACCATCTACCTTCAATATATCTGGTTCCTGGACCACCTCAGACATGGCCAACCCATCAACATGTCATATTTTCTTTTCAAAACCTTGCATACCATGATGGTACTCACACAGATATTAAAGACTCCCAAGGACACTATTTTTCACCATGGGCTTATCAAGTTGTCGGTGGAACATCCCCTGCATAAGGAGGGTCGAAAATGGAATATCATTGTCCAAGCACCAGCTATAGTTGTAGAGGAAGCAATTGTTTCACTTCTGGAATCCGAGATAGGAGTGGTTTCACTTTCAACACTGAGAAAAGTAGTGATTGCAACTCCATATCCAACCAACATTACCACAACTACAATAACCCCAGATGCTAACACTCCTTAACAAAAGAGACCCAAGAGGGCAGCTATGGAAAGGGGCCATACTACAATAACCCCAACCAAAGAAGACAACGACAATGATGTTGAGGTCACTAGCCAAAAACCCTATGTTCCAAAGAAAAGAAGAATGAGGTATACCTCCAAGGATGCAACTCAGTCAAAACAACAAAAATATTTTGATCCAGAGGAACCAGTAGAAACAGGTGACCTAGAAACCAATGAAGAAATGAAAACAAATCCCCCCACTGACACATAAGAACCAGCAGTGTTATAGCAATATTTTCCTCACCATTGCTATCTTGCACAGAGAGCCTTTTTCCATTTCCCTATGCAGACTTATCAACCCCCTTTTTGATAAATCCAGAGCCAGAATTACATATTTTTCCACATATATGCTTCCTAACTGCTTTGCAAGATGTGTATACGCTTGCTGCTCCACTACAGCTCACGTATATCGGGATTTGTGCCAGAAAAAACAAAATGAGGTTGGGTTTCCATGTCATGACAAATGATCTCTGATCTTTGGCCTTCCATATACTGGAAACATTCCGACTCGGCCCTTCAGTTGCATTATGGAGGCTATAAGAGCACAATTTCGAGCTATGGAAAAAGAGAGAGAAAGCATTCAACTTTGAGAGCAAAGTTACTCTGGAGAAATTACTTCATATTGAGTCTGCATCCCTTTGTCCCTCAAGTCTGAACACAGTTTTCATCCCCCAAGATCTTCCCTTATTGTCAAGAGGATCTCATTATCTCTTTTCTATGAGCTTGCCTTTGGTGGAGGATTGAAGTGGTGGAGACCCAGTTGGAAGGAACTTGGTTTCTTGGTTTTGAACCGTGTCGACACGGAAGTCTGTAATGTTGATACTTATATTGATCAATTATTAATAGAAATACTCTTTTCTCATCCTATCGATATCTTGCAAATATATGATTATTATCCATGGGCATGTTTGTAATGTTTATTAATGGATTGTGTTATCTGATGTGCTAACTCATTTTATATACTGTCACTATATACTTGCATCGCTTGTTTGTTGAGAACTTCTTGCAGGTGTAAAGCTTTGGGTCAAAGTGCTCAATGGTGGAACGACATCAAATGATTGGATCGAGGTAGGCTTCTTCCTCGTATTGCACATTAGTTTATATAGCACATGTTGGAATTGAGTTGATTCCTGCAGTCATACCTGTCTGTTGTGGTTTACCCTAGGCCATAGAGAGTTTTTCCCTTGTAACAGAATTGGCGACTCCACTGGGGATAGATCTTCCTTCTAAGGGTTGAAGTATTTTTCCTTCTTACATTGCTCTTTTTCCCTTGTGTCTCTTGTCATATCACAGTTGGACAGAGTCTCTTCACTCTGGGTCTGAGTTTTCATCCTTTTAACCTTGCCTAGCCTTGTTTTAAAATATATACGCCCTTTTTTCCCTGACAGTCGCGTGTATACGCTTGTTGTCCCACAACAAGAGGTGTATATACACCCTTTTCTCTTGAACAGGAGCATATACCACTTCCCCCTTACTTGTTTTCTTGGTTTAGTGACTGCTAGGTAGGTTTTGAGGATCACTGAGCCTTCTTAGGTCTCTGTGGTACCTGTTGAGATTATCTGGGATGACAGGAAACCTTTTTGGAGTTGAATTTTTGGGTGGTTTCTTTCTCTTTGTTTTCCATTTTTGATTTGTCCTTGGTAGTTGGATTGTCTGCTTAACTACTTGGTATTATGCTTGTTATCACTGAAATTTCGTCCGCACATGGCGACAAGAACTCTGCATCGTCAAAACAACAATGAAGTCATTCATCGCACTGAATTAATTTCACATCATTCCAGAAGGGTCAAAAACTATGCAAAGTAACCAAAAATTGAAGGGCGCTTTACAGTAGTTTGGTGCGCGCGCACATGCGCAGGACAAGAACGTACTATGCACGCATGCGTGCACGATGCACGGCTGTCAGCGCAAAAACCCGCGCACCTGCTAAACGGTGCATTTATTGAATTGGTCGGCCTCCCAACCACTTATGGACCGGCTCCCAATCTGATTTGACTCCCAAATCCGAGCCGAATCCGCAGGGTAGGCGGGTCAAAGACCTAATGAAGCCCTAAAGAGCCCCTTTTCACACTTTGAAGGGGTTACATAATCACCCGATGATCTGCTATAAAAAGCCATGAAGAAACATCATTTTCACAAGGAATTTCAGGTATTGTTATGTTGCTAGGATTGTCAAGGGCTCATTCTTTGACAATAACACATTGGCAACATCTCATAGAGCCATTCACCTCTCCATTGAGTGGATGTGTTGGGAGTTCTTTCACTATCATTCTCATTTCTTCGCATTGTAAGGAGAGAAAGTTTGTGAGGGCCTCAAGAGCCTTCCTTTGGGGGAAGAAGGAACCACAGTTCTCTTCCTTCATTGTGCTTTGATTTCATCAATTGACCAGCTCAAAACCATTGGTGATATCGGTCTTTTTTTGTGTTTGTTGTTTCTTTATCCACATGCTCATAGTTTTAGTTTGTTTTTATTTAATTCTTGCTTACAGTCTTGTCTTGTATTCTCTAACCCTTTCTTCCACAGCTGTCATGCTCTACAATACCCAACAGGGCATGTAAGCACCCTCGATTTGCTCACCAGGTGACGAATTGGGTGCGAACAGATTGGCGACTCCGCTGGGGAGTAGGTATCAATTCCTCCCTCATTTGGGTTTTTTTTACTTTCCTTTTGGTTTTATTAACTTGCAGGGACACAAACCGACCTCTACCGACCTGCTAACCAGTCAATTCACAGAAGAATTGAGAGAAATCCATCCGGATTTTCTTTCTCGGTCACTTGTCACAGGCGCGCGGGTATTCCACCCCACAGACGTGCATCTTGCGCGCACGCACCTGCACAACGTTCTCTCTCTGCGTGCATGCGCTTTAGTTCTCAATACTGTCAGCGCGCAGGCGCCATATGCGCCTCTGTCTACACTGGAGGCCGCGCATCTGAACTAAATTTCACATTGTAAGGTTTTTGGATGTGGGGAAAGTCATTTTCCTTCTCAAGAATGATGTTATGCATGCTCTAAATACTGCACCACTTAGACCCC
>SNQJ01S0017302.1:57623-75288 GCA_010110895.2 Picea sitchensis
TTATGTGTGGGAGCTTGCACCAGGGTGTAAGTCCGTTAAGCAGGTCGTCAGCGTAACTTTTCCACCCTAGCCCAGCCCCTTCTCGTCTCGTTGTTGCGACGTTGGATTTCATCACCAACTAGTGGCTTTGAAATTAGAAGGTCCTGTTTGCTTGGTATTGTTTCCTAGATTTTGTTTACTAGCGTGTGTTGTTGTTTACCAAAGTTAACTATACAATTTTCTTCATAAGTTTTTCACTCGTTCATAATAGCTCCTCCACGTAGAATGCAGGGTTTATCTCCAGAGCATCTGGAAGGTTCTCAACCCTTGCCTACAAGTTCACCTGAGGGCTCTCCTCAGCGGAATGAAGTCCCAGACGTCATCACGCCACAAGTGGAAAGAACTGACTCTCTTGAACATTTCCGAATCACCTATACTCAAGAGGACTTTCGACTTCACCCTGATTCTGAACAACCGTTTATGCGACTGAATTATTCTGGAGACTTAGTTGTTACGTCTTCAGATCACCGGTTGGACCCTTTCCAGGCATCGAAGGCAAAGATATTTTTTGGTCTATAGGTGTTTTTAGACGGGACCTTTTTGGTCCAGGCTCACCTGTGATTTCTGAAATCACCCCACCTATGATTTCCAAAATCTCTAGTCCAGAGACAGTACCGTTTACTACTGCCTATCACTTTACCGTCCCTATCGAAATGGCCCATCACACAGATACTATGAGTGTTCCAACCGAGTTTACTGCGGTTAGTCTCGCTCCCATCAACACACCGCGTACACCCAACGTCACTCCAACACTACCACCCAGATACCGTGCATTGAATGCTTCCATTCCCACTCCTACGAAAACCCCATCTGGCTCTCCTGGTGGTCCTTCTTCTTCTGGACACTCCCTTCCCGATTTTATTCCGACACTCCCTCAATTTCCTTTTGGAGGATCTCTCTCGTCCTCCATTGGCAATCTTAATCCTAGTGGCCCTATTCTGTCATTCACACCAAATTACCAGATTCTTGTTGGTGGACAATTTCACCAAGGTGGTATGACTCAACCCCCTCTCAGCGGGCAAATTCCTATTGGAACGCAAATCCCAATTGGAACACAACCCCCAATTGGAACACTACCCCCAATTGGAATACCACCTTTGATAGGAGGACCGACCCCGCCTTATGGGCAAAACATACCTCCATCCTTGGCCCAGTATTGGAATCATCTTATACAACTTCCTCCTCAATCGACTGGGGGGTAACAGTTTCCAACTGCATCCGTAATACCCTCTAGTATGGGCCAACCATATCCGGGTACATTCAATCCTATTTGGGGGTCGAGTGCTCAAACTCACGTCCCTGTTCCAGGATACAATCCCATGAGCTACTATCCTCTCCAATCACCATTGAATCTACCTGGGTCTTCACATTATATGCAGACTGCTTATGGTCCTACTAGTTTGCCGACGGGGCTTCCTCCCCAAAGCCACCAGTACCCGCAGGTGAATCGACAGTTACCCTTTTTGGCCACTTTGGATCTTCTGGATTTGTCAAGGATTTTAAATGATCCAATTCGTCACTCTCCCCAATGGCTTGCTATACCAGCTAAGATACCATCAGACATTCCTAAATTCAACAACAAATCGGGAGAGGACCCGAACAATCACGTCATGACTTTTTACCTCTGGTGTTCATCCAACTCATTGATGGATGACTCTATTTGTTTATGTCTTTTTCAATGAACCCTCACAGGTTCTACTGTGAAGTGGTATATAGAATTGCCACAAGGTTTCTTCTCTGACTTCAACACCCTAGCTATGGATTTCCTCACACACTACCAGTTACCGATTCCTTATGACACAGGGACCAAGATTTTGACTTCTTTCAAATGAAACAAAGCCACTCATATATCCGATCACATTCATGAGTGGCGACAGAGATGATGTCTCATTAAACTCAAACTCCTCGATCAGTTGCTGGCAGAATGGTTCAAAAAATCGTTTGTGAACGACATTGGTCGTGACATCGCCATGGGTGGAGTAGTCACGGAAGAGAAGGCCATAAGTCGTGCTTAATATCTTGATCTCGTTTACTCACAAACGGGTACCCTTTATGAATTACTACTTGACTTACCTCGTCCTTCCACTTCCACCACTTCAACTACTCCAGTTGCCTCGCATGCAGCCGACGGTGTGATTGGCACTTTCCAGGCCCAACCACATTCTGCCTCAAGCGCAAACCCCAAACTTGCTTCTTCTAATGTTCCAAATGCTCCGTCTCCTGCTCCTCCCACTGGCAAGACTTCTGAGGTAAATGCTGTCCAATCTACCCCAGCTGGTAAAAACAAATCCAAAAAGGGAAGGGGTTAGAATAAGGAGGACAAAAATACTTCTCAAGCAGAGCGAACCAAAACTACCCTTGTTGACGATCAGGATAAGCGCAAACCACACTACCCTTGTCTTATCTGTGGTGATGATCAAAGGATTGTCCACAATGCATCGAGGTCACTAAGTTCCTTCAAGGAGCTCCAAAACCACCTGCTCCGGCCGTTTTGTCCCAACCCTTCCCGTCTCAACAACAGGCTTAGTTGGTCATTCATGACCAACCCTCATCTTCTACTACATATTATGTATTGATGTGTACTGGCAATTCAAAGAAAAATGACATTGCCCTCACTACTCGAGCCAAAGATTATTCTCCCTCTAAAGAGAAGGTTGATGATCTACCTCCTTCCTCGGTACAACCCTCTCCCGCGACTCCACCTACCAACGGTCCTCTTCATCTCGAACGATCGATCCTTGACACAGTTCTTCGACCCCCCCCAAAGGGCGTCGTTCGGAAATCGACTTTCAATCCTCATGCTCGTGCTACCCAGAACTACAACATTGTTGAAGATCTGGCCCAAGCACCTTCTGCGATGTCAGCCCTCGAAGTCCTTCAAAGTTGTCCTACGCAATGGAAGGCACTGTTGAAAGCTATCGGTGGAATCGATCCGACGGATACCAATTTAATGATTTTTGACTTGGAGGATCACATTCCAAGGTTACCCCCTCAACTCATGTTCCAGATCCAAGTGATTGTCTCTGACAAATTTTTTTTTCGAACCGTTATCGACGAGGGTGCCTCGATGTGTTTCATGTCTCTTGCTTGCTGGAAATCCATTGGCTCTCTCTCTCTTTGAATGAATCCCAGAACACTCTTAAAGCCTTCAATGGCTCCAGTTTTAAGCCCTACGGTGCCTTCCTTCGTTTCCCATCACGTTAGAAGGCAAAACGGTCCAAGTCAAAGTGGAAGTCTTGGACGCTCCCCTTGATTACAATCTTCTGCTTGGCCACAGCTGGATCGATTCCATGCGCGCAGTTGTGTCAACGCTTTTTAGTGTGGTACGTTTCCCACGTCAAGGAAAGGTCATCACTGTCGACCAACTAGCCTTCTTTAATTCTAATACACATACTGGCAACGTACCATTCATTGCTAAGATCCCACCGGGTTATGAGAACGTCGGTGTAGGCCTTCTAAAAGACTCTTCGTTAATGGGTACTTTCCCCATTCCACCGCCCGATGTTCCACGCTCGTTCGTTGCTTCAATCAACATGATTTCCACCTCAATTCATGAACTTCCTGCATCTCACAACCCATGGATAGTACCTAAACCTAGAGATCATCTTCGTTACGGAAATGCAATGTTGTTAAGTCCGGTTGAATCCACCTATCAGGCCATTCAATCGGCAACCCCTTCTACCCCCTCTCTTGGTGAGTTGTCTCTAGATCCTTTTCATGTCATTTTTCCCACTGACGAAATGATCATGTCTGTCATGGAGGACACCCCTTGGGACGATGGCCATCATTGTTCCATCCTCTTTCTGGAGCAACATACCCTTGAGAACTACCAACGGATCTCGACCCCGTCGACCATTGTTCTCATTTACACCGTTCCCGAGTCCGCACACGATGTGTTTTCTGAAGGGAACTTAAGCAATATTTCGCCCACTATTCACCTCGACATATCCGTCCAACCTGGGATTGTTGAAAATGTCCATATTGGAGCTTCGTGTTCTTCTGACGAAATCGTCACCTACACATCCCTTTTCAAAGAGTTTCGTGACATCTTCGCTTGGAGCTATGAAGAAATGCCAGGTATCGACCCTGAGATTGTGATACATGAGATCAAGACATACCTCGACGCTAAACCCATCTGGCAATGCCTTCATCCAGTTCACCCACGTAAAGCGGCTGCTATCAAGATCGAAGTCGAGAAAATTCTTAAAGCCGGCTTTATTTATCTGGTGGCTCTCACAGACTGGGTTTCCAATCTTGTCCCGATCGACAAGAAACAAGGCACAATTCGTGTATGCGTTGATTATAGGGATATTAACAAAGCTTGTCCCAAAGACAACTTTCCTATCCCTTTCGTCGATTAGATTGTCGATGATTGCGCCAGAAGTGAAATATTCTCTCTAATGGATGGTTTCTCTGGGTATAATCAAATCAACATTGTTCCCGAGGATCAACATAAGACTTCTTTTATTTGTCCTTGGGGTACTTTTGCTTATTGGAAACTCCCTTTCGGTCTCAAGAACGCTGGCGCAACTTTTCAACGTGCTATGTCTTATGCTTTCCATGATATCAAGCACATCGTCCAACCATATCTGGACGATTTACTCACTCACTCAATGTGTCGAGTCGATCATCCAACCCACCTCTGAGCCATTTTCGTCCGCTATCGGTTCTACCGTATACGTTTGAATCCTCATAAGTGCGTTTTCTGCGTGGAATCCGACCGACTTCTAGGTTTTATCGTTTCACGTCAAGGGATCCGGGTGGATCCTTTAAAGGTTGAGGCCATCCTTAATCTCCCTCCTCATTCTACACTTTGCTAGTTAAAAATTTTGCAGGAGAAAGCAAACTTTCTTCATCGTTTTATCCCAAATTATGCCGAGATAACTCATGGATTTACGCGGCTCCTCAAAAAGGGTTCAGAGTTCGTCTCGGATACTATTGCCAACAATGCTTTCGAAGCTTTGAAATTGTCCCTAATGCGTGCTCCGCTTCTCTTCCCCCCCGATTACAATCGCGATTATTTCCTCTACCTTGCTGCCTCAGATTACACCATTGGTATGGTTCTCGTCCAAGAGGATGATGATAACGATAAACATGTTATCTACTACTTGAGTCGAAGTCTAACGCCTACCGAAATCAAGTATTTACATGTCAAAAAAATGGCCTTGGCTGCCGTCCAAGCCGTCCAACGCTTCCGGCCCTATATCCTCTCGCGCAAGACTACAGTGATTTCTAACCGCAATCCTATGCAACACATTCTCACACGTCAATTGCTAGGGGGAAAATACTCCAAATGGATTGTGATACTCCAAGAGTTTGACTTGGAATTTGAACGCGCCAAGTCTAAGAAGTCCTTAGTGTTTGCTGAGTTGATATGCGACTTTCCCTATTCTGAAACGGAAAATTCGAGCACACTTTTATCACTTTTTCAGGCTCAACAAGGTTATACAAAAAAGGAACCCCCTGGAGTCCTCTTTAAGCTCTTTTCAGACTCTCTAAACATGAAAAGATAGCCAAGCGATCTTGCTATTTTCATGCTCGATAAAGTATTTGAAGAAAGCATCTAGTGGGTGATAATTTATCTCTTTTTCGGTCTCATCAGACTATTTTACGAAAAAGGAACTGAGAGAGTTCTCTTTTAAGTGTTTTTCCAGACTCTACAATCATGAAAAACCTTCGAGTTTTCTATCTTTGGACTCATTAAACAAACATCGACAGACCCGTAATGGGACCACACCACTCCTTCCTAGGGTTCGTTAAACATACTCCGAAGGAATTATCCAAAGGATAAGCTTATATCAACAAGCATATGTTATCCTCCTCAAGCTTGCGTAAAAATATAAAGAGGTACTCACCAGAAATGGTGGGGGAAAATTTGGGAAAGGGATATGTTCTTATCTTCATATTGATTGGCAGTAAGTGTCGCTCTTGAACATGACACCCCCTATTCATTATATTTGAAGCCAATTTGGGAAATCCGTTTTTCTCTCATTCGATTTGCTACAAGGTCATACCCTGTGTTGTCTCTGAGTCAATGCTGCCAAATCATTGGTCGTGTCGTTCATATGTTCAAGAGAAGTTCATCCAAAACCTCTATTGAGTTGGCCATCTACAGTTGTCCATTCTCTCCGTGTCGGCCTTCTCTGTGTCCAGTCCAACTTACATCATACTCTATTTCGCCTTCAAAATCTGTTACTCATTTCATGTCATTGATGGGGGCTACATCAAGGCCCTTCTGTGACGAGTTTTGTTCCGTCGACTTCATCTCATTATCTGGAAACAAGACTTAGAAATTCTTTGGTACCTTGGAACTTGCATACCTCAATGGCAGGTTTGCTCGTTTTTTACAGTGGGTTTACATCATTGACCCCTGATCGAAAGATTCCATCGAATGTTTGACTTCAACTCATTCATTCACACTCGATGGATTGTAATAGAGTACCTTGGGAGTCATTGACATTAATGGTGATTTCCCTCGCACTTGTTAACAGTTTCATCAATGACCGGTAATCAAGTGGTTTCTGCCATGTTCGACTTCAACACATGTAATCACATGGTTAGATTCGTACTTTTGGGCGATGATATTGAAGACCCTGGATCTCATATCTTTGTCCAGGTTGCGATGGAATATGTATAATTTGTGACACATAGATCCACTTTGTATGTCTCATGGCTATGTCGTCTTAATTTGAATTTTCTCGCATAGATCCACAGTGTATTCTTGGTGTCTATGCTATATTTTGACGGCATGGATCCACAGTGTATGATTGGTGGCCATGACCTATGTTTACAATGTCATCCATCTGTGATCTGAGTATGGGAATGCCTACCTCAAAATTGATATATATGATATTCTGCAGATGCTTGGTTGTTCACAGGTTTCCGATTAGGTGTGCTCCTGGTTTCCGACACACACATGTAGCTTACAAAGTCTTTCGGCTGTCACTGATTCCAGTCTCATACTTTGGGGGGCATTCTGTTACCCATGATTTTGGTCATCATGATGGTGTATTAATGATGGTGTACTCAGGCTCCTCATAAGAACTTTCTCCTGAGAAATGGGACATTCATCTCTTCCCAGAAAACTTACTTTTGAAGAGACTTCGCAGGCTACTAATATCCCAGGGTGCGAGAATGACCCATTCTCGTAGGCTGCCTTAATCTAGGGTGCGAACTTCTTGCACTGTGCTACATAGCTAGGGTGAAAAATTGCTCTAAAGATTGGAAAAAGATGAATTCTCGATGGTTCTAAAAGGGAATCTTCTAGAAGAATGGGTTGGCATTCGAATGGTTATCCTTGTACTGGATTCCCTGATATTGTGGGATCATTCTTATGCAAGTAACCATCTCATTCTCTCCTATATATTGATGAAATTCTCATGGAAAAGGTTAAGCAATATTCATTGGAGAATTGGTGAAAGAATTGTGTGAAGGACCTAGCTTGAACAGGAGCTTGGAGACTCTAGCAAGTCTATCAAGAGGATTTGATCTTCTTCATACAAGGATTGAGCAAGTGTGTGTGTGTGGGAGCCAAGAGCCACCGAAAGGAAGCTTGCGACATCAAGGCCATCAAGTTGTAATCTTCTACTTTCAATTAGTATGATACAGTGGCATGTCCTTTTCCCATAAAGCTATTCTCTCTTTATTATGTAATTCCTTGATCATACACATAAGTTAACCGTTGAATATATTTTGCTATCTTCACTTTGGTTGGCTTGTGTTGTCCTGATCATGACTACATGAGAGCACCGGAGCGAAGCGAGAGCAACAGAGACCCTAGGAAGTGATACAAAGGTATGTTACTTGTTCCTCCCTACTAGCTAATTCAATGGTCAAAACTTAGGGAAAGAGTCACGTCCTGTCCTATTTTGTTCTAGATCCAGGTGGATCTAGGGAGATCAGTTAGTGTCCGCACCTATCGATTAGTCTGATAACACAGGCCGGACAAAGACAAGAAGCAAAAGTTTTGGAATAGAAGAAACAAGAATTAAAATACTTTATGACCAGAAGGATTGCGCACTTGTTTGAAAAACAGAAGAACAGATTGCAGATATTTAATATTAGTACCTCCGATGGCGAAGCTAAGAGAACACTTGAGGATCCGCAGAAGATCGAGTTACCTATTGTTGATATAAAAGAGGTATTATCAAGGAATCCTAGGAAATATTTTCCACAGTGAGAAGTAACTAAGACCACAGAAGATAAACATCAGAATGGTAAAAGCATTACTGAGACGAAACTCACTAGGAAGAAGGCTAGGAAGTTAAGAAAGAAAAGGGCTAATACTGTAAGGTTACAAGAGGTTCTAGAGGACACTTTGCAGTAAGAAGAGTTGCAGAATTGGAGCTTTTCCAAGATATTAGAACAACGACATAGAGTACTTTGCCATGACGAAGCAATATAGTTATTGGAACCGATATACCCATTCGACCGCTGCTCCGAACGGATCAAAAAGTAGTTATGGGTTACCATTAGACCATTGGACTTCACCTTAACATATAGATCAATGGTCATGGAAGTTTCATATCTGTTGCAAGCAGTCTGTTGCAGAGTTACTTACTTATTCTATCGCACCATGCTCGGAAGACACTTTTGCCAATTGAGAACTTGAGTTGACAAAACAACCGCATTGTGAAACAGTGATTACTCTAGCTTTACTCTCTACCTGATTACGGTATCGACAGTCCATTGACAACCTGAGACAGTGATCCCGAGCTTACATGTCCGACGAGCTTAGCGCAATAGAAGAATCGGTGAGAAAAGTACTTGCTAGCTTAAGGACAGAAAGAGTCATGTCAGAAAGAGGAATCTCCACCACAGTCCAAGCCTCATCGTCAAGAGGAGTGGCAACCTCCCCATCGAATGCTCGGGCTAGAACATCTCGAGCCAGCATAGAGGCGAGAACTAAGCATAGACATGAGGAAGCCAACACGAGGATAGTGCCAACCATTCTACCTGCTTACATTCCTCCTTTAAGTGGTGAGATTAACAGGGAAAGTGTCCCTTGAGACTTTGACTACACCCTAATCACGACATATCTACCGAAAGGAATTTTCACCTACCGCACAGATCAAGACAAGGTTACAACGTTGAAGTGTTGTGACTTCAACCTGGGAGACTGTAAAGCCTAAAACATGCTTGCACCATCTAAGTACTTAAAAAAGACTAAAGGCTGCAATCAAAATATCATCCCTCAGTAATGGACGATGAACCTTGCGCAGTCTACTCTGCTCAACGTCATGAAAATACGACACTTCGGCAGACATCAGGAGGTGACTGCTTGTGTGAAATTGCTACTAGCAAGTTACCATGGAGGATACTTGTGGTTGAATTGTCGCATAACTGTTGATCCGACGCTGATCAATAGGATTACCGGGCTTAGAATGCAGGGCCCTGATCCCCATGAGTACTACCCTAGGAAGACCGCAGGCCGCACGCTTTCACAGAAGATTAAAGAGGCGTATGACAATGTTGAAAAAGGCGCGCGAGGTTACAAGGTCGCCTCTATCGAGAGTAGCGCATTGCGCCTCACATGTCAGCTGATAGCAGGGAAGCTAGTCCATAAGAATATACCTACGCAAGTATCAGGCTTTGCAGTGGACCTCGCCGGAAAATGCACAAAAGAACTCCAAATGAATTGGGCAAAGTACTTGGTCAATCAGCTAGAGATTGACTGAAGAGAAGCCCAAGACCAGGGGCATGAATTCCATTTTAGTTGGCTGCTGATATCGATCGCCTTTGTTGCAACAAATTTCCCAGACCTCGCCCCATTTGAACCGTTAGCTGTGAAGTTCAATACCTTGTGTTACTCAACAGACATGAGCAAGCAGTGGCAGTCAAATACCATTTTTCACAGATATTATAACCAACTGAAAGCAGCAATAGGGGGTGAACCTTGCATAATTCCGAACACTTTACAAAGGTTATGACCTTTGATAAAGTTCAGCGCAGACCGCCACTTTATCTACCTAACTCCACGTGCTGATGAACACCAGGAACAACTCCTGTCCTATTATAATCCGACTGAAGAAGACCTAGAAGAAATCACCAAGGAATGGTTGGTGGACCTCCTTGTTCCAGCAGATCCATCAGACATTTTAGATATTGACAGCCCAGAAGCTATGCAGGACACACCTGGGCCTAGTAAGATAAAGAAGACAATGAAGACAAAGGAAACAAAGAAGCCTGAAGAGGTTCATGGTGTAGATAGCTACTCTGCGATGACAACTTCCTTCACACCCGATCAAGAAGGTAACAACAAAGACTTAGAGGAAGTCGAGCAACAACCAGGAGACGAAGTCGAAGTTCCAAAGAAGAGAAAAGGGTCACCTTCAAAGTCGTCCTCTAATAAGAAAGCAAAAGTGACCGTGACCAAGATGAAGACCACGCTTAACCCCGATGACTTCAACGTTCTCCTTACAACTTTGAATGAAGCCATAGAAGAAATTACAGAAAATCAGGAGGCCAAGCAAAAAACGATGTACGACAGAATCAAAGTTGAGCTCCAAGGAGTATAACAAGCCCTCCAGTCTAGCCACGTAGTCTCCACTGTGCCTATGCCAAAAGGAATACCTGAAGCAAGAGACGAGTCAGTTCAACTGCACAGGATTGCTGACCTAGTTGAAGTACACCTTCAGAAAGTAGAAGAAGTAACAACACAGGCCACCCAGGCCCTAAAGCACGCACACGAGGGAATCATAGAGCAACGCCAAGCTGCACAACAAGAGAAGGAGGCCATCCAAAAGAAGTTTGATAAAGAACACGCAAAGATCCAAAAGGAGAAGGAGCAACTTCTCGCGAAGAAAATCAAGATCGAAGAAGCTATCAATAGATAATTTTGCTCTGTGACCGGCTTAGAAAAAAAGGCCGAAGAACCCTTAGATCATCAGGTAATGAAGCTTGCTAAAGTTATTCAACAACTGCAGCAAAGAGTCGTCGACTTAGAGCTTCAGACGATCCCAAGCACCCCGCAAGAAGAGTGCGACCAGTGAGAAATAAATGCCCATGGTATAGTAGAAAGGATCAAAGAACTCACTGAAGAATGAAAACAACCAAGTACTAGAAGTGCGCAAATACATGAGAGACTGACCGAGAACCCAAAATTACATAAACTGGAGTCACAACTCCAAGAGACGAAGCAGTAGGTAGATAGATTTCAGATGCAGTTGAAGGCCCTACCAACCATAGAGAAAATGAAGTGATCCCACGAGCAAAGCGTCGCACAACAACAGATCCACATGATCCAGAGCAAGGTCATGGAAGTAACGCAACAATTTCAACCTTTGTAGGATAAGGCATGTCAACTATTCTTAGAAATTGAGAACCAAGGAACAGAGCTACAACAAGTTGTGATTACAATAGAGCAGTTCCTAGAAGGACCATTCAATAACACACTCATTCAAGAGTTCGTCGAGCAGGAGGAAATCACAAAGCAATAGGTCGAAGCGGCTCGAGCCAAACTCGAGGTACTTGAAGCAGAATTGGCCAGACCTGAGTGACTCGGGATGGGTCACAGGTGAGTGTTGGGGGCCTATTGGACCTTGACCAAGTTTTGAAGAGTACTTGGTCATATTTGACCACTTTTGGGACTGCGACAGCTTGCCAAGGAAGGAGCGCAATGCGAATCAGAAAATAAGGAAGCAAGACCTATTTTGGGATCCATTTTAGGGTTTTGGGTTGATGTAACGGGAAAGGGTGTCGGCCCATGGGTTTACCCAAGTTTAGGCCCATTTTGTAATATATAAATAGGTAATATAGATAGTAAGATAGAGGAGATAGTAATGTACTACATTTGCGTGGTGTATGAATGAAAGCTTAGTGCTAGTATTTGGATCTGTCTGATCGGATGTATCTTAGAGAGCTCTGTGCATGAGATTAGAGAGCTAAGTGCAGATTGTTATAGTTGGATGTTGAGGAGCAAGGAAGAAGGATCTAGCGAGCTGCACAGATCTTCTGTCCTGTGCAAAGTAGGGTTCATTGAAGCTCTGTGCTGTAACTGCTTGACCAAGATAATATAAAGAAGACTTTGTGGACATAGCACCAGGGTGGGGGTGAACAACGGTAATTGTGTGTATGGTGGTATGTGCTTTTTTCTTACGTGTTTATCTCTCTCTTGGTTAAGTGCTTGATGTGATTGAGTAGATCTAGTTATGCTCTGAGTTGATGGTATATGCATGAATGTTAGATCTGATACATAATATGCTTAGTGCTTGATATGTTGAATCTAACCTATATTTCTGGGGCTAAGTACTGAATCACCCTTAGTATAAGTATTCACTACGATGCTCTGTGCTTTCTGCGAAGTGTATTAATGATTGAATGTTAAGGAATAACTAATGCTAAGTGCACTGTAAGAAAGGTAATCACAAATCGGTGTTCCAACTAAGGTTGCAGACACATGAGTCTTGCAACCACCCCTACCTCTAACTCGTGTGAGACTTCATCTGCTTCACAGGTGTTGCTGAAAGGGCTGGTAGTTAGGGTTTTGTTGGTGCGCTCTTGAGCGTTGAACCCTAGGTCTGCCCCTGTGCCAACATGAAGCATATGATATTTAAATCTAAAACATTTACAGGTCTTGTACCTGCTGATAGCCGATATAGAGGAAAAACTGTAAACGATTAAATTGCAAGAATGATTAATCACCACAGTAGAGGTTGTACTAAATTGCAGTTAAGCATTCATCAAAAAGATATGTAAAAATATGAAACAACTGAGAAGCAAATAACTCAAACTTGACCAGATATGGAATCTTCAATTTGTATTTGTATTAATTCAAAAATATCTTCAAATTCTTCTTTACAATGCGCCCCAAAAAAACCCCTATTTCAATCTCCTGAAATTATACTTATACCAGATCACCAATACATTGATGGTTGGTGATTTCCTAACTCCTAGGGGTAAACAATTACCAAAATGAAAATCTCAACCATTTGCTTGATTATCTTTTATTTTTCTACTGTCTTGATAATATAAGCTTTCAGAATGATACTTCATTGTTTTATTGAAGTATCTCCTTCTTTTGACCCAATACATTCAATACAATTTTCAAGAAAGTGTACAAAATTTCTGGGAGGCTCTGGAAAATCCTTCACTTCAAATAGATGAAATTTTCTTTGATTTTTGGGAAGCCGGTCTTCAATCCCCTTATCAACAAAATTAATTGATTGTAATTTTAAGTTTGGCTTTACTAGCCACCTGTCTATTAGGGTAAGATCCATGTCCTTTAACTATGAAATTTCCATCTGAATTTCGTTCAAACCCTCTTTGAAATTCAACTGGTGTCTTACAATGTTTATCTGTCCTAATTGCCCAGTGAAATTATCTCTTCCAATACCTAATGATCCCTTGTCCAACAAATCAAAGATTTCTTTGGTTATTTTCTTGTTTTCTGCTATGTTGGTTTCCCATACTTTGAGCATGATATCGCCTCCAATCTGCTCTGAAACAGATAGATTTGGAATTTTCGATACCTCTTCATTTTCTGAACATACAAATGCCTTTTGGAAAGTAGGCCTTGCTTCTTTAGCTTCTTTTTCTTTAAAAATAATATTATAAAAATAATTGCTTACTTCTTGAAAATAATTCTGAATAATATCTACTTTAGAGATTAATCTCTATTGCTCGGCTTCTATCTTCATATGTACTTCCAACGAATGGTCCTGAAAAAATTTCAAATCTATAACCTGGCCTTTCATTGAATTCAATTTAGCCTATAGTTGTCTTACCAATTATTCTTGCCGAATAACCTGTATTTGGCTAGTTTGCATCTTCTTGTTCATCTCGTCTAGACTTGACTTAAGTGATTGAATTTCTTGTTTGTCAACAGCCCTGGCTTGATCCAGACCTTTATTTATTTCTTCTCTGATATTTTTCTCGGTATCTTTTAGTTGGTTTTGCAACTGGACTATCTTGTGGTTACTCTGTTTCAACCTTGTTCTCATACTGTCAACAATGAATAGTTTTGTTGTTGCTAGAGCTCCCATGGAGCCCGCTACCTCTATAGCAAAATCTTCTTCTTCCAAGTTCTTCCCATCTACCAACACCTTGTGTTTCCTTACCATACCACCTTATCTCATATACATCTCCTGCTTTAATACAACCTTCCTCTTTTTACTGAAAAAGTAATCAAAGGGAGGTATTTCTTCTCTAGAGACAGGGGTGAGCTCACTAGCATATATGACTCCTGACTGAGGGAGACCAAAAGTAGACTGTAAATGGGTCAAGGAAGCGATGGGATTACCCAACTTTGTGGATTTTGTTTCCCCTGTTGTCTTGGGGGTATCAACATGAACAATAGATGATGAAGGGGGAGTAGATTGACTGGACTCGAGAGGTGTCCCTGACCTTCTTTTTGTTTCTGCTCCTAGATTATTTGTCTGTGGGGCTTCTTTGTTTTGTGAAGATCCTTCGACCCCCTGTGGATTTTCCTCGGTGTCTGCTTTATCCTGCGCTTTCTGTCCGAAACCTGGGGGAGTGTTTTCTTGTTTTGGAGGAGGTGTTGTTGCTTTTCCCTGCAATACCTTGTGCAAAGCACTTTGTCTGTGTCTCTGGAAGGTTAGAAAACTGGTTTGCAAGCCTGATGGTAATGTCTGTACCCTGTCTAACACCTCCTCATAGGTTTTGACCCCTTTGAAAATGTCGTTGCGAGGGGATTCCTCAAGTTCAAACGCTTTCATGTCACAGTGAGCCATGTGGCTTCCCACTATTTGATAAGGGTCATGTTTCCTGTGTTTGAGATCCACCAACTTGACCTCCTCTAGAGATGCAACTTCAACCTTGGAATGATCCAAGTTGAGTAGCGAAAACTTCCCAATATGTACAGGGAAAACTGACCAACACTACTTATGAGCTATCTTTAGTTCTATCCCAATACCGTCTATTATAATTTGATGAGCTACCTCCCTGCACACCAGTCTATCAGGGAGAAATTTTGGAAGTGCATGAGGAGGGATAGAACATCCAAAAACCCTGATATAGGAGAAATTCTCCTCAATAAACCAATTGGAAATGGCCTTGAGGTTTCCTATGACCGATTCTGAAATATGAGGGGGTGCATAGCCATATAGCATCTGATGCACTGGTATCACCACGAAATGACAAATTTTGTAAAAAGAATCCTTAGCATTTTCTTCCCACAACTTAGAATGATATTCATGAATAGGTTCAGTGTAGGTTGGGTTCCAACTCCAATCCATTAAAGGGAAAGGAGTGGTGAAACATATACCATCCATAATGTATGCCGACATGTAAAAGGCTACTGGTCAGCCACTGGATCTCGCGGTTTGATACTCCATAACCTCCTTAGCTAGGTTATCTGATAGAATCTTGTTTCAATTGAATCTATAGCCTTCGACTGCTTCATGTAAAAGGGGCACCCATTCTGCAAGGAAATGGGTAGGAATTTTCTTCCCGAAAAGTCTACATAGCATCATATCCACATAGACCATGTACTCATTCAATGAGGCTGTAGCATAAACACTATCAGTATTGGCCCTGAATTTTGTTGGGTGTCTCCACTAGTCTTTGATTATGCCAGGGTATGTTTGATCTTCCTCTGTGCATTCTTTCCTTTTAAATTCACTTACAAACTCTTTATTATAAATGTACTTAGGATTGGGAGACAGTTTGTACATTACTTGTATATGCTCCGGTCTAAAAGAGTCGATGACGACCCCTTGACTATCTAAAATGCTTCTCATCTGCACGTCTGTCCTCTCTAAATCCCAACTGATCATATCGTTGTATGTCACGAGTCGTGGGTGCGTAGCTACTTTGTGAAGTTCAGACTCTGCTATGTCCCGGAGTTTGTTTTTAGAATCATCAGGAAAATTCTTGATTTCGTAATCCAAGGTTTCAAAAATTTGCCTCCAGGATTTGATGGAATCAATGGCATGCGGTGTAGTATCAGATATAATGTCTCCTTCCAGGATCGAGCTTTCAGTTGTTTCTTCACTTTTCTTAGGTTCCTTTCTAGGTGCCATAATGTTCGCGCTAGACTGAAAACCTGTTTGTAGAGGAAAAATATATAAGCCTGGATAAATGCAACTCACTCATGATTGTAAAAAACTAGAATGAAATTTGAACTACATAACGTTTATTAGCCTTTATCTTGTCTTACAATGAGCGTACTGACACATGTGATAAGGAATTAATGTTTTAATGAGGAAGATATGCTTGGAGATACGCCTTCATGTCAAAAATATCTCCATTTTTCCGTTATTAATATTGTTGCATATCGACGATTTCAAATTGGAGTTTCAAAAGGATTGCTTTCAACAAATCCCGAAATGCGAAACACGAAAAGTACTTTAGTCATTATTAATCCTGTTTTAAAATAACTTAATTTAGTTTTAGACTTTGTTAAAAATTCGCGATTTCGCATTTCGAATTTCAGGGATCCTGTACCCAAGAGGTATGTCATAAGAAAACCCCGAATTGCGAAATCACGATGGGATTAATTTAGGCGCTAATCACTTGTATTAATTCTTTAATTAATCGAGATTAGTAATTAATTCCTTGTTTTTGGAAATTCGGGGATCAGGCGTTCGAGGGTCGACATTTTGAAAGCACTTTGATACAAGAAAACCTAAATCACGAAAGATTAATGAATCGTTGATTGTGTTTAAGAGTTTAATTAATCACGACTAAAGGATACTTTGTGAAACACACATCGGGACTTATACACTCATTTTTTCTTTTTTATTATTTTTAATATAAATCCTTTTCGGGATTTCGGAACCGGGACTCTGGAGTTGCTAACTAAAAATCATACCTCGTGAAAAACCAAATCTCGAAACCCGAAAAAAATCGAAAGAGTTTTGACTCCTTTTTAGGACTAAGGGCATCTCCATGACTAGGAAATAGTGAAGTTTCAGGTTTAAAGGGTAAAAAATTAAACTTCATGTCAACATATTCAATGTTCAGTATCCAGTTGAGAGCAGTGTGCAGAGTTTGGTTTTCAGCAGACACTGGTGACAGGTCGAAGCAGGGTACACACATATGTTTTGGGAGCAGCCCAATGGATTAGGCATGTGGTATACTATTATTTGCTACCTCACAGGGAGGATAGCATCCCCAATAGGAGCCTATGTTATCACCTGCTAATTTGTATTAATTTTTCCCTAAGCATCTTGTCCTTGTGCTATTTTTCCACTCAGACTTTCAAAATTTTTCACCAGCTCTGTCAAGCTCCCATCACCTAAATCCTTCACTCAACTTATCATCCAAAATAGTCATGTCCTCCACGAGTTAAAAAATTTGGCAAATATCCCAAACCTATACCTAGCCTTAACGCTTATCTAAATCCCTTAGTTTCATCACTTCATTCATTTTTACCCTTATTTTCATATTCTCGTTGAAAAAAAAATATGTCTTTTACTAAGCACCCTTATCCTATCCACAAAGTCATGTGTTAAGCCTCATATGCCCAAAGTCTTTAGAAAATAGAAAAAAATGTTTATTATTCATATAAATATTTTTATGTCCCCGAGGTGTAGGACAGTCGGTGATGGAGTGTGTTGTTAAGCCACTCCGTGTTGTTAAAGTCACCGGTTCGAAACCTGCGGGGACAAAAAATCCAACCATGTTAAGGGTTGGTGTGGCTCAGGTCGGGTGCGATCCCCGGGTG
>SNQJ01S0017302.1:85229-99159 GCA_010110895.2 Picea sitchensis
AAGAGGAGGGGGGGGTCCGGAATCGCGGGCGCACTTCTTCAATGACTATGATCAAAATGCCCGGATCAACGGTGCACAGGTGATCCAGATCTCCCTTGCCTCTCTGCCTTTAATCATCGTGGGTCCTTCCCCCCGCCGTGTCACCTCTCGAGCCACTGCTCCCCTGCAGCCTACCTTCCACTTCACTTCATAGCATGGCCCTTCCGTAGTCCATCGTCCTCCTTCTAGCTGCCATGCATCCTCCTCTCTCCACTTCACCTGTCCACACATCCTTGTGGCACACCTTTTCCTTTTCTCATTTTTGTCTGACCCCTCATGCCAGGTGTTCCTCATCTCCCAACTCGTCTCTCCTCCTCCTTCAGTCCCATCGCCTTATGAATTCCCCGTCATCTCCCTACGACATTGTGCCTCATCATAAGAGCGCTTCAACCCTCCCCCTCCGACTATGAATGGCCATTTCTACTCCTAATCCACTCAAGCCCCACGCTCTGTGCCTCCTCTGCCCATCCACCACTCCCATTATGCGCCCAACCTTCACGCTAGCCTCCACGTCTATTCATCAGGCCATTCAGCTAATCCAGATGGCAACGTGAGGGGCCCTCCACATCCCAAAGGTGTCGAGTTCATCGGGTCATTCTCAATCCCAAGGAAATAGTTATTAAGGTAGTTGGTGGTGGTTAGACATCATCTCCGCCATAAAGGGAAAGTCCAGTGATGAATTAAAAGCACGTCGATTCGCCCACGGGACTATCAGGAGTTCGATTGTGTCTGCCATAGGTGCACGATCATTCGAAGACTGCAGGTGCAGATGGTCAGAAGCCATGTAGACACAATGTTTTTAATGCAACGTCTCAATTTTGTTGTTGTTGTTGTTTCGAGTATATGTAGGCGTTTTCGCCATTTTTGTAGGTATCGATGGTAGAGTGAAGCTCCGGACTGTAAAGTTTTAACAACCATTCTAGTTCTCTGGTTATGCATCTGTATGTGAGATTTCTTGTTTTATGAAAAACAATTTTCCTACTCCATCTAAGTTTCGTCTCATACTAAGGGAGTTCATGATCGACTGATTCGCATGAATTGTTGCAATTGTGTTATGATAAAGGATTTATCGTTGCATCATTGTATTCCCTGGTTTTCTGTGTTTGAATGTAAGAAGATATTGCGTTTGGATGCCTTCTTCCCCAGTCTGTTTGAAACCTGTTGTTTACAACAAACCCTTGCACTCTTCTTATACAAGTCTTTCCCCTATTCACCCTTATTACAGCTCATTGTTTGAAGTTTATCTAAGACCTCACTTACCTATGCACGCTTGACCTAGTTTCAGAGTTGAAACAATATTGTTCTGAGTTTGCTTCCATTTGATCACGAATTTTATAAACAAATCATGACACAAACTGATGGGCGTTAGGCTCTGATCCTGCTGCAATCCAGGGGTGACTTCCATCGCCAACATTTCTGGCGTCGTTGCCAGGGACGAAGTTGAAAATTTTCCCTGGGATTGAACGACATTAAGCCTCTGATTATGAAGGTGCATCGGGTATCAGAGCCTTTGAAGATTTATACTGTGCACCTAGAAAATCCATTGTGATGAATCCACTGTGGAGAACTTGCCGTGTTAAATGTGGCTTTCAGAGGCAGACACATGTGGTCTCATCCACAACTGCCTCTAGCTACACCTGAAATTGATCCAAAGGTGGTTCTCAGAAAAGGAAAGGCCTCTGAAGAAGGAGCTCCCACCGCCAAACCATGTATTCCGCCATCTCCTTCTATAGAAACTCCATTTTATCCTCCTCAGTTTCTTGGAGGTTTCCCGTTTCCTAAATTTCGGGAGTGTTCCTGCTGAGTTTTCCCCTCCTGGTTTGGGATTGGAGGGAGAAACCCTTGTCACTCCCCTCTCCTCTGAAGCGGTATTTTGGCATAGACCCAGGACTGCAGAAGATTTCCCCACTCCTCCTCTTTTTACTGTTACCACTCTGGCACAAAGAAGAGCACCTACTGACTTGAGCCCATTAGCCTTCTCCTTAAATCCCCTGTTGTTTCCCATCCCAATTCGAGACTCATTCCCAGTAGCCCCTGCGCGAAATCCTTCTTCTCCAAGTTATCCTCCACCTAGTATTCCTATGGCTGGTGCTAATCCCCCTCTAAATAGAATGGATGCCATAGTTGCTGCCAGGTATTCCCCCTTAATCCTACCCCATCCTATGAATCCTCTCCCTGCTGGAGATTACTTGAAATATATGCCCAAGTTCACAGGTGAAGGGGGCATAACTGCGGAAGAGAACTTGGCTTCTTTCTACAGTTATGCAGACAACCTGAACATCGAAAATGAAGATGTCTGGATGAGATTCTTCATCTAGAGCTTGGATGGTGAGGTGAGGAAGTGGTTTAGAGGATTGGCCCCAGGATCTATTGCTGGAATTGAAGCTCTGGATAATGCTTTCCTGAGGCAATGGGGAGATAGGAAGGATTTCATGTATTACATGAAAGAGTTCGGGTCTTTGAAAAACATGGAAGGAGAGTCTGTCTCTGACTTCTCCAAGAGATTCAATAAGATGTATAATAAAATCCCTGCTGAAATAAAACCCTCAAAATCCTCAGCCAAGATTTCCTATGCTAGTGCGTTTGGCCCTGATTTCTGTCTTTTATTGAGAGAAAGAAGAGCCACCTCCTTATCTAAAATGCAAGATGCGGCCATAGAAGTGGAATCCAATATTTTAGCAGCTAATAGACTGAGGAACAATGCTGATGCAGACAGAAGAAAGAGAAGATCAGAATCCTCAACTTCTAGTCAATCGGTGCCCCACCCTCAAGTGGATGAACTGACCAAGATAGTGAAGTATCTGTCTGCAGAGATGGAGAGGATGAAGGTGGAGGGGAGGAAAGCATACAGGGGCCTTCAAAACACCGAAAACAAAGGAGGTTTCAGGAGGCCAAACAATATTACTCCCCCGACTGTGCAAAGAGAAAGGGGAAGAGATAGAGAAGACCAGAAAATTCAGGCTCCTTTTCAAAACAATTTTGTGGCCGAAGAAGGAGAAGGGGAAACAGATGAGCTTGATCCTGAAATCCATTTCTTCAGAGACACTCCTCCTTTTCCTCATCTCACTCAATCAGCATATGAGGAGTCTCTCATGGACAGTCAGCTAAATGAACTAAGCAAGGGAGACAAGGCTACTTGCAACCGAGGCAGGTATGACCTGAGGTCCAAGAAAAAGATAGTGGCACCTGATGTTCCTGAGCAGTTCACTGGGACAGAGAAGCCTGCTAATGAAGTAGCAGATAGTCATGGAGGTAAGAAGCATCAACCCCTCTCTCCCATATTCCAGAGTCATATTCCCAAAATAAGAGAAATCCCAAAGATTACATCTTCTTTTAATTTCGAGCATGAAATTCAAAAGATCAGAATCCCTGTGCCACTGACCGAATTGATTAAACATGAAGGGTTCAAGAAATGTTTCTCTGAGATTTTACAGTTTGAGGTCTCATGCCTTCCCACAGACTCCATAAATCTCCAAGATGAAAAGCCAGCAGTTGTCCTAGGCCCCATGGTAGAAGATAGAGATGACTCATCCCCCCCTTTCTACACATCTCTGAACATACATGATAAAGTGTTGCATAACTGCCTTATGGATTTAGGGGCTTCCCATAGCCTTATGCCCAAAATAGTAATGGAAGAATTGGGACTGGAGGTGATGAAAACTTATCATGATTTGTACTCTTTCGATTCAAGGAGAGTGCAGTGTTTGGGAGTCATCAAAGACCTAGTGGTTTCCTTGTTTCAGCTGCCCATGAAGAGTGTGGTCATGGATATTGTGGTAGCTGATGTCCCCCCCAAGTTTGGCATGTTGTTGTAAAGATCTTAGATTAAAAAAATTGGAGGAACATTGCAGATGGATCTCTCATATGCCACCATTCCAGTCTTCATAGGGGAACAAAGGAGGTTGTATAGGGAAGCTCAGTTGGCCTACATTGTTAGTGATGAAGCAAACCCCACAAATCACCCCATCTTTGCACTTGACACCGATTTGGGTTCTAGTTTATTGCAGCTCACTGATGCTCCTGAAGACCCTTTCCAAGTCAAAAAGCAGCCCAGTCCTAATTATCCGATCCCCCCTCCAACCATCTCTGTCTGGAAGATGTTTTTCGACGGAGCTTCTTCTAGCGAAGGCGCTGGCGCCAGAGTGTTTTTCATGTCACCTTCTCAATAGACTATATCCCTATCGTACAAGCTGAAATTTGAAGCCACCAACAATGTGGTAGAGTATGAAGCTCTTGTTCTGGGTATGAGAGCTGCAAAGGAAATGGGAATTAAAGAAATAGCCATATTTGGAGATGCTGAGTTGATCATCCAGCAAGTCAGGAATACCTATTGTGCTAATAATCCTTGGCTCAGAAATTACAAAAATGAGGTATGGGACTTGATGTATAGTTTCTTCTTGGCTTTTAACATTTCTTTCATTCTGAGGGGGGAAAATACTTCAGCCGATTCTTTGTCTATCTCAGCTAGTCTGCTTAAGGTTCCTCTGCCTCCTATGGTCAAATCTGATGTCAAAATAAAATATAGGCCTTCTGTGCCGGACAATGTCAAGTATTGGAAGGTATTCGAAGATGATCTAGAAATCGAAATATTTCTACAATCTGTCGATGAATTTTCTACGTTTCACATTGATCAGGATCCTGACCTGGAAGGTGACCCTCACCTAGAGGTGTTTCTAAATAAAATTGCTAACCACCAGATTATTCAGCTACCTAGCAATCACATTCCGAGGGGATTAGTCCCATTAGAAAGATTGTTCAAAGGGAATGATGTGGCAGTAAAGGGAAGGGTTTCATATGAAGATGTTGACACAGCCGAGTGCAACATTAGCACACCAGAGGAGCCTAAGTTTGTCAAGTTGTCAAGGAGTTTGACTAGAGAACAGAGGGATGAATATACTGAGTTGCTGAGAGAGTTTGCTGATGTGTTTGCATGGACCTACAAAGAACTCAAGACATATAACACATCCGTCATTGAGCACAAGATCCCACTGAAGGAAGAGGCTAAGCCATTTAGGCAGAAGCTAAGACAGATAAATCCCATGTTGCTGCCTATCATGGAGAAAGAAGCGAAGAAGTTGTTAGAGGCCCAGATCATCGTCCCCTTTTGATACTCTAAATGGGTGGCCAATTTGGTTCTGGTAAGAAAGAAAAGTGGAGAAATCAGGTTTTGTGTCGATTTCAGGAACCTGAACAGGAGCTGAAAGAAAGACAATTATCCCCTGCCCAACATGGAACACATATTGCAGAGGGTAACCGATGCATCTAGGATTTCCATGATCGACGGTTTTTCTGGCAATAATCAGATATCAGTCATGCCTGAAGACAGAGAAAAGATAGCCTTCACCACTCCTTGGGGCACATTCATGTATGCCAAAATGCCATTTGGACTGATGAATGTAGGAGTGACATTTCAGTGAGCCATGGACATAGCCTTCATTGGGGAGAAAGATAATTTTGTGGTGATCTATCTGGATGACATCACGGTCTTCTCCAAGTCAGACAAGGAGCACTGTTGCCACTTGAGGAAAGTTTTCCTGAAGTGTCGGAGGTTTGGCCTATCCCTAAACCCCAAGAAATCTTTGTTTTCTATGAAGGAGGGGAAGTTATTAGGCCATATAGTATCAGCAGAGGGAGTGAGTATTGATCCCAGCAGGGTAGAAGCCATTCAAACCCTATCACTTCCCCAGTCTAGAAAGGAAGTTCAAGCCTTTTTGGGGAAGATCAACTTTCTGAGGAGGTTTGTCTCAAATTTTGCTGAGATGGTGAAATACATCACAGCCATGCTTAGGAAGGAAAATGAAGTTAGATGGACTATTGAATCTAAGGAATCTTTCATCCTAATAAAGAAGGCATTGACTGAGGCACCTGTGCGAATCAGTCCTGATTATTCCAAAGATTTCCTGATTTTTTCTTTTGCTTCTTGTGATACAGTAGCAGCAGTCTTGTTGCATAAAAATGAGGAAGGGAAAGAACAACCCATTTCATTCTTTAGCAAGGCATTGAGAGTAGCAGAAGTCCGGTACGAGATCATGGAGAAGCAGGCTTATGCCTTGGTGAAATCCCTCAAAGATTTTAGAGTCTATGTATTGCACTCAAAGGTCACCACATACGTTCCTTCGGCCTTTGTGAAGGACATCCTCGTACATCCTGACATAGATGGGAGAAGAGGTAAATGGATTGCCAAGATCCTAGAGTTTGATCTGGAGATTAAGCCCACCAAGTTGATAAAGGGGCAGGGTTTAGCCAAGTTGTTGGCTGAATCCAATTGCAAAGCCTTGGGGATTAACTTCATCAATGAGCAAGCTGAGTCATCCAACAAGAATTTTTAGGGTGTCTTATCACTAGCAGCATGCGCCTAGTACAAGGATATCTTATACTTTCTGCAAGAATTAAAGCCTCCTGATGGATTGGGAAAAGGTAAGGCTAGAGCTTTAAAGCTCAAAGCGGTCAAATATTTCCTCATTGACCAAGCCTTGTACTGGAAGGACCCTCTAGGGGTATTTTTAAGGTGCCTGGACCCGCAAGAAGACCAGAAGGTTATGTTTGATTTCCATAGTGGTCTTTGCGGAGGTCATCATTTCTAGAAGACCACAGCTCACAAGATCCTCCGGGATGGGTATTACTGGCCCACTTTATTCCCTGATGTCTGCAGAGAAATCAGAGCTTGCATCAAATGCCAAAAGTTCTCAGGAAAGCATCAGCTCAAATCTCTGCCATTAAAGCCTGTAGTAGTTTCAACACCCTTTCAACAATGGGGATTGGACTTCATTGGAGAAATTCATCCTCCCTCAAGTGGCCAACACAGATGGATCCTGACTGCAACAGACTATGTCACCAAGTGGATAGAAGTTGTCCCCACCAGGAGCACTTCTCACAAAAGTGATTATCAACTTCCTTGAGGACATCTTAGCTATATTTGGCTTCCCTAGCAGGATTTTCACTGGCAATGCCGCCTCTTTCAGGTCTGAGCCTCTAGTCAAGTTCTGTGAACAGTTTGAGATCTCACTGATTCACTCTACTCCCTATATCCTCAAGGAAATGGACTGGCGGAATATTCTAATAAAAGTATGATCAAGCTCATTAAGAGATTACTAGAAGACAATAAAAGGGCCTAGGATTCAAAGCTCAAATTTTATCTATGGGCCAACCGGGTGACAACAAAGAAGTCCCTGGGCATCTCACCTTTCCAACTTGTTTATGGAACAGAGGTTGTTTTCCCTACTCAACTCGCATCATCTGTGGCGAAATTATTTCAATACCTTGAAGGAGAACCCGATCATATGGTCAGAAGGATTCATCAAATGGTGGAAGTGCAACAGACCAGGGAACAGGTCATGAACAGGGCCTATAATCATCAGCAGAAGATCAAGCAGGCTTTTGACAGGAAGAGCAGAAAGAGAGATTTTGATCCGGCTATTCTGGTGCTCAAATGGGATGCACCCAGGTAGGAAAAGGGCAAGCACAGTAAGTTTGATGCCCTCTGGTTTGGGCCTTTCAAGATCTCTGACGTCTTTTCAAACAACACTTATAGGTTGCAGGAGTTGGAAGGCAAAGAATTTTTTAATGGCCCAGTAAATGGGCATTTCTTGAAAAAATGTTTTTTGTGAGCCGTAGTCGACTCTTTTGTTTTTTGTAAATATTTTTTTCTGTTTTCAGCTTAATAAATGACTCCATAGACCAACAACAAGGCACTGAATCTGAAAAAAGAGTCCTTAGAGAATCACAGGGATGACTCTATCGCCCATGGATCCTAATGTTAGCGACATTTCTTGTAAGGGGGGATGAAATGCGAAGGAGTGGGTAAAAAACCCACTTACCCTAAGTTTAGGATGCAAAATGCACCTGTGGTTAAGCAGCAAGCGAATCTGGACGGCAGGGATCGGAGCGCCCGGATCAATGGCGGACATTAGATTCCGGAGCCCCCCCGCCTTTCTACCTTTAAACGAAGGGGGGGGGGTCCGGAATTGAGGGCGCACTTCTCCAACGGCTATGATCAGAGCGCCCAGATCAATGGCACATAAAGCAATTCCGGACCCCCCCGCCTTTCTACCTTTAAGCGGAGGGGGGGGGTCGGAATCGGGGGTGCACTTCTTCAACGACTGCGATGAGAGCGCCTGGATCAATGGCGCACAGGTGATCCAGATCTCCCTTGCCTCTCTGCCTTTAATCAGTGTGGAGCCTTCCCCCCATTGTGTCACCTCTCGAGCCGTCACTCCCCTATAGCCTACCTTCCACTTCACTTCATAGCATGGCCCTTCCACAGTCCATCGTCCTCCTTCCAGTTGCCATGTGTCCTCCTCTCTCCACGTCACCTGTCCACGCATCCTCGTGTCTCCACATCACCTGTCCACGCATCCTCGTGGCACACCTTTTGCTTTTCTCATTTTCACCTAATCCCTCATGCCAGGTGTTCCTCATCTACCAACTCATCTCTCCTCCTCCTTCAGTCTCGTCGCCTTATGACTTCCCTGTCATCTCCCTACGACATTGTGCCTCGTCATAAGAGCGCTTCAGCCCTCCCCCTCCAGCTATGAATGGCCATTTCTACTCCTAATCCACTCAAGCCCTGCGCTCCGTGTCTCCGTTGCCCATCCACCACTCCCATTATGTGCCCAGCCTTCGCGCTGGCCTCCACGTCAATTCATCAGGTCGTTCAGCTAATCCAGATGGCAGCACAAGGGGCCCTCCAAGTCCCAAAGGTGTCGAGTTCACCAGGTCGTTCTCAATCCTAAGGAAGCAGATATTAAGGTAGTTGGTGGTGGTTAGAAATCATCTCCGCCATAAAGGGAAAGTCCAGCTATGAATTAAAATCACGTCGATTCACCCACGGGACTGTCAGGAGTTTGATTGCGTCTGCCATAGGTGCACGATCATTCAAAGACTATAGGTGCAGATGGTTAGAAGCCATGCAGATGCAATGTTTTTAATGCAATGTCTCGATTTTGTTGTTGTTGTTGTTTCGAGTATATGTAGGCATTTTCGCCATTTTTGTAGGTATCGATGGTAGAGTGAAGCTCCGGACTGTAAAGTTTTAACAACCATTCTAGTTCGCTGGTTATGCATCTGTATGTGAGATTTCTTGTTTTATGACAAATAGTTTTCCTACTCCATATAAGTTTTGTCTCATACTAAGGGAGTTCATGATCGACTGATTCGCATGAATTGCTACAATTGTGTTATGATAAAGGATTTATCGTTGCATCGTTGTATTCCCTGGTTTTCTGTGTTTGAATGTAAGAAGATCTTGCATTTGGGTGCTTTCTTCCCCAGTCTGTTTGAAACCTGTTGTTTACGACAGGCCCTTGCACTCTTCTTATACAAGTCTTCCCCCTATTCACCCTTATTACAACTCACTATTTGAAGTTTATCTAAGACCTCACTTACCTATGCACGCCTGACCTAGTTTCAGAGTTGAAACAATATCGTTCTGAGTTTGCTTCCATTTGATCACCTCTTTTATAAAAAAATCATGACACAAACTGATGGGCGTCGGGCTCTGCTCCTGCTGCAATCCAGGGGTGACTTCCGTCACCAACAGGTCCCTTTGCGAAATGGGGCATCGATTTCATGACATGTCACCCCCCACTCAGCCGGGGGGCATGGATACATTATTGTAGCTATCGATTACTTTACGAAATGGGCCGAGGCGATGCCGACATTTGACAACACTGGGAAGACCGCAACATTATTCATTTTTAATCACATCATAGCTCGTTTTGGTGTTCCCCAGGCTATCGTCACTGATCACGATAGCCACTTTCAAAACTTCATGATGTCCGAACTTACTGAAAAGTTGGGTCTTCACCATGAAAACTCAACGCCCAATTACCCACAAGCCAACGGCCAAGTTGAAGCAATTAACAAAGTTCTTATAACTATGCTCCGATGAATGATAGGGATTCACAAAACAAGTTGGCACACAATGTTGTTTTCGTCATTGTGGGCTTACCGGACATCCGTCAAGTCTGCTACTGGGTTTACACCTTTCCGGTTAGTCTATGGTTTGGAAGCCATTCTCCCGATTGAATGCGAGATACCCTCTTTAAAACTAGTTGTTGAACTCCTACCAAACACTTCTGCTGAAGAAGAACGTCTATTGTATCTTATGCGATTAGATGAAACTCAACGCGATGCCACCCTAGTCATAGAAGCTCAAAAAAAATGTGTCAAGGCCCAATACGACAAACATGTCAAACCTCACATTTTCTTCGAAGGAGATCTTGTTCTCCTCTATGAACAAGATCGAGATATGCTAGGAGATGGAAAATTTGAAGCTATGTGATGAGGTCCTTATATCGTTCGATGAGTTTTGGAAAAAGGGGCTTATGAGTTAGTAGATTACGATGTTATCCCTTTGAGTTAACTCAGGAATGGGTTGTACTTGAAGAAGTACTATGCATAAAATCACATGTGCACGAGTACTTGTATTTTTATTGTATCATACTTCTTGTTTGTTACTATAGCTTGCTTTTGTCGTTATCTAGTCTCTACCCTCATGTGACACTGTATTTGATTTTCAGATGTCGGAGTCTTCGCTACTCTACATTGGCTTCGTTGATGGCACTAGCCGTAGTACTCAGAACATTGCTTCCACTGCATGGGCAATCTACGCCCCTACAAACGAACTTGTCTCCTTATGAGGTGTGTGTCTGGGTCATGCGACCAACAATATTGCAGAGTATAACGTCATTATCGAATTATTGGTTGATGCTATCTCGCTTGGAATCCATCATTTGGTTGTGTGACTCGATTTGCAGCTTGTGGTACTACAGTTAAGTAATGTCTATACTATTCGAAGTCCTACTTTGTTACGAGTGTATTTGTGAATTCTCCTCTTGGAACGTTATTTTGATTATATTGAATATCAACATATTCCTAGATGTCTAAATACATTAACTGATGCATTGGCTAACTATGTATTAGACAGACATTTGGATCATTTATAAATCAATCACATCAATTTTTATACAACACAAGATAAACTGGTAGAAGCCGTCTGTATATATAACGATCAAAAGAGTTTTTTACAAAAAGTTTTGTCCAGGACCAAAATGTCAAAATATGAAGCTCATAGCTTCTACAAAGTGACGTCATGGATGACGTTCATGGTAACACACCACTGTCTGGGCAACTCTACAGAGTAGTCGACCCATGGACTCTGAAACTCCTACTATATGATGTTGATCGCATCATGGAACCTCTCCAAGAGGCATGTCTGGAATATCTATTGCCAAACCCTCTAGGTTTTGTTCCACTGCTCGATAATCATAGGCATCCCATTGTGGCACTGGCGCTACCTCTCCTCGCCACTGAATGGGAGAAGTACGAGGAGGTCGGTAAGGTCCCACATCTATGTCATCAAAAATGGATTTTGTATTTAGTCTTTGGACGAATATATAAAAAAACATTTTCATATGATCAAAATGCACAAAAACATTTAAAAAGAAAAAATGTGTGTACTTCTTACCAAGTTCCCCCCACTGTGCATCCTCCGGCAGGACTAAGTCCAAATCTCCTTGGAAATCCAACTTGGCATAAGCGTAATCGTCGACCATCAACATTTGTGATCGCAGCCAGTCGAAGAAAGTATCATCATACTTGATAATTGGTCCAGCTATGTGCAGGGCCATCAGCTGACACCATCTCAGCATTCTTAGATCTGTAGGAGCCAACAAATTCCAATCAACCTGTAGCCTCATTAATGAAACCCTCTCAAGAAAGAAGGACACCAACAAAGATCCATACCTGAATTTCTTCAGGTCGCCTCATCTGCATTTGTTTAACTGCTTCTTCATACTACGAAGCATAGCATCTGCCCAGTTAAAAACCCGAGGTTCAGTACACTCTATAGCATACTGGAAGTAACTCTGTAGCACCATGTGAGGAGCAGAGCTACCATCCATCCGAGGTATGGTAAACAAGATAGTACAGAGGGTCAAATCCCATACCCCCCAAATAGCTACTTTCCCTTTCTTCTTCTCTGCCTCGGGAATACAGTGTATGCGGAAGTACTCACTCATGGGCAGCCCACCACCTCTGCTATTAGTCAGGCTCATGTGGTACCCATGCAGTGGCAGTCCAGTCAAAAAGTAAATGTCCTCAATATCTAAGGACAGTGTGTGGACCCCTACATGGAATACCTGCTAATCGGGATCCCACATATGCACAAGGTACTCCAATAACCTGATCTGGGCCCTCATGCCCGGGATACGAAAGTACTTCAGAAGACCACGGTTTCTCAAAGCGGCAATAGTGGGTGGGTGATTTCCGGCAATGGAATTGTCTTCTTCGTGCTCCCTTTCACGCCATTCAAGAACCATTTTGATGGCCAACTACCTACATAAGAATCACAAGAAGAGGATTAGTAACTCTATTCATGAATTGGTTCTTTTTCATTGAGCAAATTTTTAAAAAAGTTTCATGCTTTGCGGTTCTCATAGGTTCCCTTTAGGAACAGTGCGAGAACCTTGCAGGCTATTGTGGGCTCACCTACAAGAATGACCCATTCTCACAGGTCCCGTGTAGCCCACCTACGAGAATGGTTGAGCGCAAGTAGGTCTCACAAAATCAACCCAAAAATGAAGTTTTTACCAAAGAAAATGCAAAATAAAACCATGAAAGAGTAGAGGACAAAGAGTCTACCTCACTGTCACTGACGGCTCGTCGAATGGATGCTCTTAACTCCCTCAATATGATGCCGAACTTCGAGGGTAAAAAGAGGGGGTTTTGGGCTCAAATAGTGAAATGTGAAAATGATATGGTAAAAAGAGTTTTATTTCTTTATATTGACTTTTACCATATAATTTATTTAATTTTTAATAATTGTTTATTTATTAAAACATAAACCCTAATTCCCTTTTGAGTGTAACTTTTGCAGGCGTAATGAATTTGATGTTCATATACTGGGAAGTGGACAAATTTTTCTTTTTCATCGCATGTTTTGGTTGTTTTTCATGGTTTTTATATAAAACCTCGAGCTGGGTCTTTGTCCGTTCTCACACTCGAAAATTCATGAGAACGTGATTGAGCATACTTTTATCACTTTTTCGGGCTCAACAAGGATATACAAAAAATGAACCCCCCTGGAGTCCTCTTTAAGCTCTTTTCAGACTCTCTAAACATGAAAATATAGCCGAGCGACCTTTATATTTTCACGCTCGATAAAGTATTTGAAGAAAGCATCTGTTGGGCGATATTTTATCTCTTTTTCGGTCTCATCAGACTATTTTATGAAAAAGGAATTGAGAGAGTTCTCTTTTAAGTGTTTTTCCAGACTCTATAATCATGAAAAACCTTCGATTTTTCTATCTTTGGACTCGTTAAACAAATATCGACAGACCTGTAATGGGACCGAACCATTCCTTCTTAGGGTTCGTTAAACATACTCCAAAGGACTTATCCAAAGGATAAGCTTATATCAACAAGCATATGTTATCCTCCTCAAGATTGCGTAAAAATAAAGAGGTACTCACTAGAAATGGTGGGGGAAAATTTGGGAAAGGGATATGTTATCATCTTCATATTAATTGGCAATAAGTGTCGCTCTTGAACATGACACCCCCTATTCTTTATATTTGAAGCCGGTTTGGGAAATCCATTTGTCTCTCGTTCGATTTGCTACAAGGTCATTCACTGTGTCGTCTTTGAGTCAATGCTTCCAAATCATTGGTCGTGTCGTTCATATGTTCAAGAGAAGTTCATCTGAAACCTCTATTGAGTCGGCCATCTGCAGTTGTCCATTCTCTCCATGTCGGCCTTCCCTGTGTCTAGTCCAACTTATATCATACTCTGTTTCAACTTCAAAATCTGTTACTCATTTCGTGTCATTGATGGGGGATACATCAAGGCCCTCCTGTGATGAGTTTTGTTCCGTCGACTTCCGCTCATTATC
>SNQJ01S0017302.1:100488-121639 GCA_010110895.2 Picea sitchensis
CACCAATTCTCCAATGAATCTTGCTTAACCTTTTCCATGAGAATTCCATCAATATATAGGAGAGAATGAGATGGTTACTTAGATAAGAATGATCCCACAATATCAGGGAATCTAGTACAAAGATAACCATTCGAATGCCAACCCATTCTTCTAGAAGATTCCCTTCTAGAACCATCGAGAATTCATCTTTTTCCAAGCTTTAGAGAAGGTTCTCACCCTAGCTATATAACACAGTGCGAGAAGTTCGCACCCTAGATTAAGGCAGCCTGCAAGAATGGGTCATTCTCACACCCTAGGATACTAGCAACCTGTGAACTCTCTTCAAAAGTATGTTTTCTGGGAAGAGATGAATGTCAGTTTCCTCTGGAGAAAGTTCTTATGAGGAGTCTGAGTACACCATCATCAATACACCATCATGATGACCAAAATTATGGGCAACAATGAGGCCTTGAAAGAAACCCCAGCAAGATGGTGGGGGACACACAAAAACAACATTGCAGACTAGGTACAATGTTGTACCTTGATGACAACACTGTTCTCAGCACAAGTAGAAGGCTGTGAAGTTCGCTACACAGGTTGAATTTGTCCAAAGGACCATGTGTGAAGCTATGAGGAAGCCTGGAGAAACATTCCTCAAGAAAAATTGGTACACAAATTCATCAACACACTCGACACGACACCTATCAACTGGTACCTTCAAGCAGAGTTGTGCCTCATCACTACAAATTGGAAAGGTATGATTCATAATTTTGTAACCACCTTCTTATTTGAAATTCAACATCCTTCAGTAGATCAAGCACTACATATTGTCAGATAGAAAGTATTTGAGGAGGTCTCTAGTCTCCCTTTAGAGAAATACGAGGATGAATGGACTATGCCTCTACAAAAACTGCAAGGCTGCTACAACATCAATGATGATGAATATGATGATCCGATGAAGGTGAAGATCATAGAAACAGAAGGCCAGAGAGATGTATAAGGACTAGGAGTTGAGTTAACATTTATTGAACAACCGATCAAGATTAAGAAGTTCAATATTGGAATAGAACAAACACTGAAGCTTGCAAATGTCAAAGATTATTGGGATGCTGCTACCATTGACAAGATTACAGAGCTTCTGCATGAATATCAGGACTTGTTTCCGACCAAATTCACTGATATGAAGGGTATTAAAGGACCTATGGGAGAGATGAGGATCCCTTTGAAACTAGATACAAATCCATTCAAACAGAGACCTTTCAGGTTGAACCCTAAATATAAGGAGAAAGTGAAGATTGAGGTCGATAGAATGCTGGAAGCAGTGATTATAGAACTTGTTGAAGAGTCAAAATGGATTATCCCTATGGTGGTGCAAGACACGAAGACAGGAGAAATCAATATTTGCATAGACCTCAAAAAGATGAATGATGCATGTTTGCATGACCCCTTCCATACACCATTCACTGACGAAGTGTTAGATAATGTGGGAGGCCAAGAGGTATATTCTTTTACAGATGGATTCTCAGGATACCATCAGATCCAAATTTCCAAGGAAGATGGCCATAAGACCATTTTTGCAATAGAATGGGGATCCTACCAATATACAGTGATGCCATTTGGATTGAAGAATGCCCCAACCATCTTTTCCAGGGTGGTGGTCGAAGCATTCAAGGAGTTTCTGCATAAATTTATCGAAGCATATTTTGATGATTGGACTGTTTTTAGTTTATTGAAGAATCATAATGAATGTCTAAGGCTAACGTTGGATAAATGAAAGCAGTGTCAAATTGCTCTGAACCTGAAGAAATGCATTTTATTTTCACCATTTGGAGTGTTGTTAGGTCATATTGTATGTAAGCAAGGATTTATGGTAGATCCATCCAAAATTGCCATTATAGTTGATCTACCCCCTCCTACTTCAGTCAAATAGTTGTGCACTTTTCTAGGACACACAAGATACTATAGGAAATTCATTAAAGGATATTCTAAGATTACAACACCCATGGAGAAGATGTTGAAAAAAATTTGTCAGTTCAGTTGGACAGAAGAATGCCAACAGAGCTTCGACACACTGAAACAGAAAATAGTTACTGCGCCTATTCTAGTTTTCCCAGACTGGACCAAGGAACTTCATGTGCATATCGATGCGTATTCCATTGCTTTAGAATCTATGTTAGCACAACCTAGAGGAGGATATATTGACCACCCGTTAGCCTTTGCTAGCAGGAAGCTATCAACTCCTGAGATTAATTACACCACTACTGAACGAGAAGGGTTAGCCATGGTATACGCATTGCAAAAATTTCACCACTACTTGTTGGGAGGACACTTTAAAATGTTTATTGATCAGTCCATGCTGAAATACCAGCCAGTGTTGGGGGGAAGGATATGTAGATGGCTTCTGCTATTTTAGGAATATGATTTTGAGATCATAGTAAATCCAGGGAGAATGAACAAAGGTCCTGATCACTTGTCGAGGTTGGAACATGGTGAAGAGCCGACCAATTTGGAGGATGCACTACCGGATGCACAACTATTGACCATTAGAAAGATCAATGACCACTTCATAGAGATAGTTCAGTTCCTATCAACAGGAATGGCACCTAGTGAGTACATAATTCCTCAAAAGAAACAACTAGTAGTGCACGCTGTAGACTTCTCACTTATAGCTGGACATCTAAACAAGATGGGACCTAATAAAATATTAAGAATATGTGTTATGGAGGAAGAATGACCATTTATCCTTGCATAAGCTCATGAAGGCATCATAGAAGGACATTACGCAGGGAAAGCAATTGTGCAAAAGGTTCTTAGAGCTGGCCTTTGGTGGCCTACCTTACACAGAGATGCTAAAGACTATTCCAGAGCTTGCGACATATGCCAAAGAGTTGGGAAACCATGTAGAAGAGATGAAATGCCATTATCCCCATAGTTGACCCTACAAGCATTCAAAAAATGGGCCATTGACTTCGTTGTACCTATAAACCCACCAGGAAAGCATACAGGAGCATGGTACATAATTACAAGAACATAATACTTGACCAGATGGGCTGAAGCAACAACAGTTAAGGACTATAGTGCAACTACAATTGTGCGTTTCATATTTGATGACATCATAACCAGGTTTGGATGCCCAAAGATCCTTATGAGTGATCAAGGTACACATTTCATCAATAAGACAGTTGAAGCCTTGATTGAAGAATTTGCAGTCCACCATCAGAAGAGCACACCATACCATCCACAAGAAAATGGGATAGTTGAAGCATTCAACAAGATCTTGGAGACAACGGTGGCGAATATTTGCAGTGTGAACATCGATGATTGGGATCTAAGAGTACCAACAATATTATGGGCCTATAGAACCACTTGCAAGAAGCTGACAATGCATACACCTTTTAAGTCAGTATACGGTCTTGAAGTTGTTGTTCCAATGGAATATTTGGTACCAAGCCTGAGAATTGATTCCTTTACAAATATGGATGAACCTGGTGTTGTTCAAGAGAGGCTTGCACAGTTGGTTGAATTGGAGGAAGAAAAATTTGTTGCAGGATTCCAACAACAAGTACAAAAGGAAAGAGAGAAGGCCTACCATGACAGGCACATCAGGAAAAAGGAATTTAGACAAGGTGATCTAGTCTTGATATATGACAGTAAGTTCATCAAACATCCTGGGAAGTTCAAAATGCATTGGATAAGGCTATATGAAATCGCTTATGTTATAGAGGGAGGAGATGCACAATTGAAGACTCTAAATGGGGAGTGGAAGGAAGGATTAGTGAATGGGACCCAGTTGAAATTGTACCATGACAACCAACTTCCCTGCAGTTCTCAGTAAATGAAAGAAGAAAAGGGTCTAGGTACCAGGTGCAGTTGAAACTAGGTACCAGACACAGGGAATACAGTCTGCACAAGGAGGAAAAGGACGCATAGAGAAGAAAGCAAAGGCTGCACTGTGCAGTTTGAAATCAAAGTAAAACATGAAGCTGAGATCTGAAGTGCCTCGGGATGAGTCATAGTGAGTGTTGGGGGCCTGTTATCCCTTGGGTATGGAAGTACACTAAGATCAAGGAAGAAAAAGGAGAATGCGAACTTCACAGAAGACACAGTGACTGTTACTGGGTCAAAGTGAGCAAAAGAGTAGAGAAGATGGAGAGAAGTAAGTTGTTGGACGAGGAGATTGAGGATGAAAGATCAACAAGAAATAAGTATTGTTGAAAACTCAGAAAGCGGAGAAATCCACCATTGGATGCCTTAAAGCACCGTGCGAGAAGGAAGGAAAGATAGGCTGGCGAAGCCTTGAATATATGGGTCAAGTTGAACTAGGGTTTTAGACAACTAGGTTTTTGGTATCTAGAGTTTTGGACACCTAGGTCTCGACCTAAGGATGTCGATAAGTGATTGTAATGTAAAAATAAGAACCCATATGAGGGAAGATGGTTGGTTCAAGTTTGAGTTACTCAATCTAGTTGTTGTTTTGTTGTGAGAGATTATTATTGTGTGAGAGAGAAGTGATAAGTGTGAGAGCCTTATGGTATTGTAAGATGTTCAACTATGTGGGAAGATCGACCCTGCAATTGGGTGCACAGGGAGGGGAGAGAAAGAGAGGAGAAGAAAGAGGATCTGCTAGCTAAGAGAGAAAACAAGAACTATATGCTTCATCTTAATATATTATAGAGCACATTTGTGTGGATGTAGCCCTAAAGAGAGGGTGAACCATGTATATTTTGTGTTGTGTGTGATTGGTATTCTATCTTTGTCATTGATATATTGTGATTGCATTACCATTTTATATCTGATAAGTAGATGTACAGAGTAGATCCAAGTTGATAAGTGATATATGAATGATGTGATGTTCTTGTATTAGTCCCACTTGATATTCCCATTGGTTGTAGACATCTCTGTCCTGCAACCCCCTCATAATGTCTTCAGGTGAGACTACATCTACTTCGCAGGTGTTTCCAGAAGGGCCAGTAGTTAGGGTTTGTTGGTGCGCTCTTGGAGATGAACCTTGGGTCTGCCCCTGTGCCAACACCAGCTGTTTCCATGATCCACTTGATCCGGTATTCGTCCATCATAATTGGGTCCAAGGCCTCCTCCTTCTTTCCTTTATCCATTTATTCTTCCATTCCTCCTTCTCCTGTCATTGCTTCCCCCCTTCCCCCATGCACGCAGGGACATTTTAGTTGTCTGAATCCATTGTCATTACACCTTTGTTATATAGTAATATCTTAATAGAATCATATAACGATATGATGTACCTACCTCGAGGACCCTTCAAGAACTCTTGTTCTTCTGCACTGTAATACTTCATTTTATCTACTACAAATTCTATGATAAATCCTGCAACAATGTTGTCCAACCAGAAATCTACTGCCCACATAAGCTTATTATTAACTCATTGTAATTGTGCAATATCTTCAAGATTCCATTCTAGTTGTCTGATCTGATTTGTGGGATGGTTTTGTTTCAACCTTTTTGTCCGCTCCTGCAATACATACGGGAAATCACCAAAAAATACTTCATGCAAGTCATTGAATATGTACTTGTCTAGATATTTGCGCGGTGTCAACTTTGGGTTTATGTTATCTTTCTGCACAAACTCTAGCTCCTTTGTTTTCAACCATCTCTCTATCTTTTCCTTCGTTCGATTCCACGATCTCGACATCCCCTTTTAAATTCTCATTCTTTCAACGTCTTGTCATCCGATTTATCATTCTTTTAACGCATCTTCCACAAATCTCATATACTCAATCCCATTCTTTTCCAACCAACCATCAACATAACCATTTGTTGGATTTTACCCTTTGTTAGTATTTGTATTTTCTATTTAGGATTCTTTATGGTTTATTATGATCCTACCTTACTATCATATATTGACCCTAGTTCATATCTGATAAGACCCCAACAAAATCCCTCTAAAACTATCGACCCCTCTGGAAGAGCAAAAGGAAATGCAACACACAGGGTGTACTGCGCAGTCTCACCCAAGATAGCTCTATGGGTGGATTCAATACTCATGTGTTTGCACCTTGGGAATGAGTGGAAATATGCAATTGTATTTTGTATTATTTATTTATTCAGTCTAACATCTGATTATAACAGTCATTCTATTCATGCATGTGAAAAAACAAATCTAACTAGTTAATTCATTCATCTAATATTCACCATTTAAAAAAAATAAATATGCATACATTCATTCACATAACATAGGGGTTACCATGGTTCACCCCCTCCTCAGCTATGTCCACAAATATCTAGCTCTTAGGATCTTTATTATGGTTCAATAATATGTCATGCCATGCGTGTTTACAATCTTAGGTCTTACTCTCTCCAATTGGCTCCCCGATCCTTGTGAGGCTGACTAGATCAAACTAGTCTCCTCAGCCTGTGATATAACCCTCAAGATCGAGTCTCTTACTACTTCCCTAGCTCACCAGCTACTGACTCATACAGTTCTTACAACTCTGTCTTCCTCAGTTGGTTCTCCAATTCCTATCTTCCTCTAAGTACTACCTATTTATATTCTTAGCTCATCAGCCATTACAATACATTACAAAAAACCTAACCCTAGCATCGTTAGGTATTCCTTGCATGTTCTCCTCACTTGCTTCCCTTACACATGCTTCTTTTCCTTCCAGTTGTCCTTTCCTCCCTACATGCTTATCTTCCAAAAATAACCTTTTCTCCTAATAGGCCTGCATCCAACACTCCTCGATGATACCTTTCCAACGAGATATCATGCACCCCAAACAGAGCCCCCAAAATGAATTTCCTCAATGATACCTTTCCAACTAGCTATTGTGTGCCCCAAATGGAGATCGTATGCCAAAGTTATTCCCCCGGGAAGTTGATACACCAAACTACCCAAAACGAGGTCCACAAAACTGTTGTCTTTTAATCTTCTGGGGTTAGGGTTTTGTATTTTATTTATATTAAAAAGGCCTTAGAGCCTCATTGTAATCATCTTCTTGCGAATGTGAGTAGGCATCACATCTCTTCTTAGATATAAGCTGCCACCATTGTAGCGAGTCTTTCACTCTGTATTTCTATAGTTTTGTACATTTCGCTCATTAATAGAAATTGTGTATTATTGTATCTATGCGTTTATGGTTGGATATCTAATATATTTTTGTTATAATATTGGATATCTGACATATCTTTGTACATTTCTTCATTATATATATTCTCTCATTCCATGCCCAAAATAAACTAGATCATTGGTATCGAAGCAGACTGCTCTTGATCGTTTTTTCCATTGCATGTCCCTGACGAGGTCCGAGTATAGCAAGTTGGGTCTCGAGCTTGTCTCTCTTGAGGAAAATCGCTCTCACATCCCCAAGAAACCCTCCATGGTGGAAGAAAAGAAAAATTATAGAGAAAATGATTCTATTAATATGTTTCTTGAGCAAGCTCTCACGCGACAGAGGGACAGAATGATGGAGAAATTTTCCCACATACTTCAATGCCAATCGATAACAGCATGCGTGTTTTCATCAAGAGGCCAGTTTGAAGGCACCTCGCCTTTCAAGGTACAAGTTAATTTTGATATTCCCATATTTGAAGGACAGATAGATGCAGATGCCCTAGAAAAATGGTTAAATATGCTAGAAGGTTATTTCTTTGTTCATAAATTCTCTGATAGGGAAAATATTACCTTTGCACTCCTTAAGTCTATACCCCATGTCAAACATTGGTGGGAAACTTACTGGGATCAAAGTTCCACAGAGGATTTTGGAATATATGGGGTCGAGCCCACTTGGGAATTTTTTGTGGATGCGGTGAAGGAACAATATTACCCTGTTGGAAACTATGATGGCTAGTACATGAGATGGACCACACTGTGGCAAGAGAGGGGCCAAGAAATGCCAAAGTTCACCAATACATTCCATACCTTACATACCAAGCTGGGTATCAAAGACTCCGAGTGACATTTGGTTCTGAAATACCGTGGGGATCTACACATATACATCCAAACTAAAATGGATTTTTTTTACATCTCATCACTGGGTGCTACTTATTGATATTTTATTAAAATCGAGTATAAATTTAAGCACCTTAAAAAGCAAGAGTTCGGGTCTACAAATCTGCAACAACCAAAGTATGGTAAAGACAAACCTAAAAACTAGCCTTCAGAAAAATATTCCCAGCCACATGAAAAGAAGGGTAACGGAAAGACGAAGAAGGATTGTTGGGTGCAGGCCTATTTTGAGAAGAAAGGTTGTTTTGAGCACAACCATATTTTTGGAGAAGAAGGTTGTTTTGAGCACATGAACAATTTTGGAGAAGAAGGTCTATTTTGGGAAAGACCTAATTTTGGACAGAAGACCTAATGTTGGAGTATGCACAATCGAAGGCAAGAAAGAAACATGCAAGAGGAAACAAAACATGGCACACAGGAAGATAAACCTAATCATGTTAGGGTGAGAGTTTTGGATAATGATTGTAACAACTATAAGCCTAAAAACTAGTATAAATAAGAACCTAGGAGTTCTATGTCGGGGGTTAGTGAGAGAGTATTGTTCATGAGTTGTTCGACTAGTTCAGTAGTTTTGAGGAGATTTGTTCAATAACCGGCCAAGTAGGTCAGATCTAGAGGGTTAGATCACATTCTGAGGAGCTTGGTGTGATCTAGTCTGCCTCATAGAGGATCCAAACCTCTTCACACTTGTAAGAAGATAGATGTAATGCATGCAATATTTTGCAGCAGAGCCAATAAAAGAGCAGAGAAGCCAGATCTTTGTGGACTTATCCCAGGAGGGGGTGAACCACGGTAAAACCTGTGTGATATGTGATGTTTGGTGCATGTTTAGTTTATGTCTATGATTTATCATGTTTAATTTCTGTCAATGAATGATTTGTGAATGAATCGTTAAGATAAATATGTTAGAATGCATGCATGGCCTAAAATATGAATGAATCCTAGGACTATTGAATGGATAGTATGATAAATACATGAAGAAGGTAGAATACACTTCCATATCCCCACTGATTCCTAGACTACAAGCACTTGAGCATTGCAGTCCACCATAAAGCTATCTCGGGTGAGACTGGGTAGTGCACTATGTGTGTTGTGCACTATGTGTGCTATGTTTCCTTGTGGTTTACCAGGAGGGAGATAATTTTAGAGGGTTTTGCTGGAAACATGTTGAGATCCGAACCTGGGTCAACCCTAGAAGTAGAAGAGAAAGAGATAACCAACAAGGAAACTAGAAAATGGTGTGATTTCCACAAAAGCCTTGGAACAACACCGATGAATGTCGCTCAAAACAATCAATGGTGTCCTAGATCAAAGATAAGGAGCCCAACCCTGATTCATAATTTGATTCAAAAAATACTGGTAGAAGACAGGTCATCGACATAGACTCCATTTCTTTTGTCACAACCACAACAATTCAACCAGAAAAATCCTGAAGAGGGGGAGCACCTTTTTCATTCACATATGTGGGTGAAGGGGACCCCACTACATTTTATTGTTGATAGCGTAAGCTAGAAGAAACTCATCTCGACAGAGGTCATCAAATAGTTGGGATTGTCTAAAATACCACAGCCACAACCATACAACATCAAGTGGATTTTCCAGGGATGAGATATTTGTGTCTGCCAATAGTTTCAATTGTCATACGACATCCAACCCTTCAAGGATGAGGTATTATGTGATGTTTCCCCATTGGATGTCTGTGATGTTCTATTGGGCTAGCCATATATGTGGAAGCACCATGCTATTTATGAGTCTCGTCCCCGTAGTGTCATTGTTACTATGGGGGGTGATGTTTACAGGATACCAGAGGTATTTCTGACTACTATCCCACCTAAACAGTGATGCAAGGTAGTATCTCATACTACAAAATTCATCTTTTCACAATCTATTCAAAAGGTGAAAAAAAGGACACTAAAACCACTGCAGCCTTGGTCCAAACACCTTCTATCCAAAAAAAGAAGGTTGACAAGATTGCATCAAAGCATAAAGATTCCTTCTGCACACAGGAATATCATGTAGCTAGACTGGTTAAAACGGTCCAACCCTTCCAGCCATAGGTTTGTGACAACCTTCAACAAGTTAAGAAACTCAAATTCTCCAGCAAGGAAAACAACTCATCAAGATGCAGATTCAGTAAATGATTTTCCCTCTCCCCCGAGAAATCAACGCAATGGGGACCATATCTTCCCAAGGAGGGAGCATTGATCTAGGTGGATATTAGTGGGCAACCACCTATCCCAACTAGATCCAAACATTCTTTCGACAATTTACTATTTTTATCATTTTTTTGGTTCCTATGTTTCCAGGGCTATTTTGAGGGCCTAAGTGAAGGTTTTTTGGGATCGAGCACCTCAATGATAGTCAAAGGCTCTAATTGAGCACCAAAAATGAATATCCTCGATGGTACCTTTCCAATGAGCTATCGTGCACCCCAAATGGAGCCCCCAAAATGAAAATACTCAATGATACCTTTCTAATGAGCTACAGTGCACCCCAAACAGAGATCGTATGCCAAAGTTACACCCCTGGGAAGTTGATACACCAAAATACCCAAAACGGGGTCCAAAACATTGTTGGCTTTTCATATTCCAGGGTTAGGGTTTTGGATTTTCTTTATGTGAAAAATTACTTAGAGCCTCATTGTAATCACTTCTTGTGAATGTGATTCGTCTTCACATCTCTTCTCAGAGATAATATGCCACCATTCTAGTGAGTCTTTCACTCTATATTTCTATAGTGTTGTACATTTCGCTCATTAATAGAAATTGTGTATTACTGAATCTTTGTGTTTATGGTTGCATCTCTGATATATTTCTGTTATATTATTGGATATCTGAGATATCTATGTACATTTCTTTATTATATCACCTCTCTCATTTCATGCCCAAAATAATTTGGATCAACCAAACTTGTACCAAGTCATGTACCAAACCTGTAACATAAACCATGCACCATGAAATGTACCTCAACCGTGTATGATATCACTCATGATATGTCTCAATCATGCCATACACTATATATCACAAGATATGCTCCAATGCATCCAAAATATGCCTCAAGCATATACCATACAGTAAACCATATCCAATATGTGCCTCAAAGCATATACCAATGTCTCAACCAACAATCCAAGACATGGCTCAAGCTTGCTCCACAATATCACCAAGATAGAACCTCATAAGATGCATACATACCTTTACATTATGTAACTAACCGAGTGCCTCATATCCTGATACACAAACTCTCCTCAACCTCAACAACCTCATACAAGCATAACTTCATAATATTTCACAATATTTTCACAGATATACGACTTTCGTCTCTACTACCTGTGGATATCTATGCTTTTCTCCACTACAACCTACAAATATTTGTGCCCTATTGATCTGTAACTCGTGGATAACCTCATAAATTAGGGTTATCATCTTTTTTTCCACTCTGATACTTTCACCTTCGACCTTCCTTCACAACCTCAGACTTGCTACCTCTAATTCAATGTTATATTTTCCAATGGACCAAAAGTTCTTCACAATATATATAATCAATAGATTTGTGTGTGAATTTACTTATGAGAGACTCCTTGAGGTGTATTTATACTTTTCTAAGTAACCTCTTTCCTTACTTTAGGGGTTTCTTGTTAAAACCAATTTATCCCTTATTTAATGACTTGTAACTATTTAGGGCTTCTTACCCAGTCTTTGAGGCTTCCTATCTTCATGGACACATATCTGTTCAACCGTGAGGAACCACGTGATGAACCACCTACTGTTGGAAATGACACGACAAGGGATATCCATATATGAGTGTGTTACATTCATCTACATTGTCATTCATGTCCTTATTCCTCAAAAAATCCGGGTTACATGACCACACCATTGGGGATTATTTACCCATCACATTTGTTGACATCAATGACAACCAACTATGGCATCAATGACAACCAAATGTCCAACAATTTCCCCCTTTGGCATTGATGACAACACCAACATTCATACTTCACCTATGACCAATGCTCCTGATATTTCTCTCCTCATGTTTCTCTCCCCCTTTGACATCAATGGCAAAGGGTATCTCTCTTTGGGGATGCTCCCCCTATCTTCATGCTTCTTTTATTTCTCTTATGATCTTTCTCTTTTCTCCCCCTTTGATAAAAGGGTAAATCCCCCTATCGGTATACCTTCTCTGAACAATCTCTCTTTGTATTCATGCTCTCCCCCTATCTTCTTTTGTTGTGTAGATCAATGTGGGGATTCATCTGCATGCTTTCTTTCCTTTCTTCCACGGTTTCTTGTCCATTGGTGTTTCCTCTTGTAATTCACTAACATATATAAAAATGATTCAAAATTACTTGACTTCAATTTGATTTTCAAGATCACATCAATGACCATACTTCAACAATTTTCCTCTGATGATATATATTGATAGTTTCTCTTTCCTAGTACTATTTTTCCTTTCACTTCTAGAGGCATACCCTGGTGACAGGTGTCGACACCTTCACCATAAAGCTACCGATGATAGACCTCAGTTTTCCCTTGGAGGGTGATGGTCAGAATGAGTTGTGAGTCCAAAGAATGGAGTACTCCAAGGATTTATTAGAGTCATCGATCAACGAGTAGCCCCAATGCATGATAGTCGACGATCTGTCATGGGCTCAACTTGCCTGAATATAAAGAGATTTAGAGAGATTGTTAACCCGCACATAATTGAAGACTCCGAAGAAATCCTAGCCATCGACTTTCATACCACCAAGACCATCATATCTATCGAAGTGGATGTTGTTGGAGTTTTTGAGTGGTTCAAAATGGAAGAAATGCGATAAAAGGGTTTTGATAGCATTGGAAATGTAGTATGGAGGCCCGATAGGGAATGGGTCTAAGGTAGTATGTGGCAGGTGCCATTTCCATCCAACATAAGTTGTCACATGTACCAGGGTGCCACGTGGATTCCATGTGACCCTAAGGTGGAAGTGAGGGTAAAAAGGGCCAAAACCTTGGGAGTGTTGTAATTTTTGGACTTGAACTCATATTTGAGAATAGTTATAGTCATTATAAATATTTGGATGAGAATAACCATTTAAAAAGTCTAAGTAAAGAAATAAATAGTTGGAAAAATCGAAAAACAATTGGCACCCCATCCCTTAGAAGACACTTAAAGGGTCAAGTATGTTACATTATGATTCTGGTGAACTAAAGAGTTATGAAGAGGTAATGCAAGTATACACTAAAAATAAGTGGGAGAAAGACATGAAAGAGGAAATGGATTCCTTGGTAAATAACTAGATTTGGCACTTGGTTCATTTTCCTACAAGAAAATGAACATTGCAGAATAAATAGGTTTATAGGTTCAAGGAAGAATATGGAGGCAAAAAGTGGTACAAGGCTAGAATTTTTGTGAAGGGGTTTGCATAGAAGAAAGGTATACATTTTGATGAAATATTTTCTCTTATTGTTAAAATGACTTCAATTAGGACTATTTTAAGTCTTGTGGCAGTATAAGATTTGCATATTGAACAATTAGATGTTAAAATAGTTTTTCTCCATGGATATTTGGAGGAAGATATTTATATGCAGCAACCACAGGGGTATGAGTTCAAAAAAGGAGAATTTGGTATGTAGGTCGAAGAAGATATTGTATGGCCTAAAGAAAGCTCCAAGGAAATGGTATTTGACGTTTGATAGGTTTATGAAAAAACAAGGCTATAATAGATGTCATTTTGATCATTATGTTTATTTTAAGAGGTTAGAAAATGGAAGCTATATTATCTTGCTATTGTATGTAGATGGCATGCTTGTTGCAGGGTCTAACATGCATAATATAAATGTGATAAAAAATAAATTAGCTAATTCATTTGTGATGAAGTATTTGTGTGCTATAAATAAAATCCTTGGTATGATAATAACAAGGGATAGGAAAAATCACAAACTGACATTGTCTCAAGGTGAGTACGTAAAGAAGGTGTTGGAGAGGTTTAGAATGCAGAATGAAAAACCAGTTAGTACACCTTTGGCTAGCCAATTCAAATTAACCCAGGAAATGTGTCACAAGACACAAGAGCATATAAAATACATGTCCATGGTCCCTTATTCATCCGTAGTTGGCATCTTGATGTATACTATGGTGTGCACAAGACCAAATATTCCACATGCAGTGGGAGTTCTGAGAAGGTATATGAACAATCCAGGTAAAGAACATTGGGAGAAAGTAAAGTGGATTCACATGTATTTGAGAGGTACTGCTACTCATGCATTATGATTTGGATGTTCAGACAATGTTCTACAAGGATATGTTGATTCAGATATGGCATGTGATAAATATAACATGAGGAGCACCAAAGGGTATGTTTTTACCATAGGTATAACAATAGTGATTTGTATTTTGGAACTGTAAAAGGTTGTTTCACTTTCAACAAAGGAAGTAGAGTATGTTGTTGTTACAGAGGCTAGTAAAGAGATGATTTGGTTACAAAGGTTTATGGAGGAATTGGGAAAGAAGTAGGAGAATAAAATGTTGTAATGTGACAGCCAAAGTTACATTCATCTTGCAAAGAAATCAACCTTCCATTCTAAGACTAATTATATACATATTAGGTACCATTTCATACGATCCATTTTGGAAGATGGACAATTGAAGTTGGAAAAGACACATACTAGCTAGAATCATGAAAACATGTTAACAAAGGTAGTAACCAGGGATAAATTGAGTTCCTGATCAGTTCCAGTTGGTCTTCAAGAATGAAGGTGAAGATGAAGAATTTTCCAGGTCCAAGGTGGATCATAGTCCAGTAGGTACAACAGTAGTGGATTTGTTGTGATCAATATCCAAGTGGGATATTGTTGGTTGTGGAGCTTGATTATCTTCTTGGTTTAGAGGTCTTGTTTTCAGTCATGTTTGGACCCCATTTTATGATGGTGTATTTGGGGGGGATTTCCCTCAAACATATGGAGTAGGGGGGGTCTTGAGGTGGGGGGGGTGGGGGGTGACACCTAATGGAGCCCCCCCTTGGCGGGGTATTCAAGGGAAGCACCCCTAAAGAAAAATTTTGGGAAAAATTTCCTTGTAAAATATTGTAATTTTGTAGTCAATATGGACCGTTCATTATAAGTTCGTGGATATGACAGTAGAAGTTATGTTAGGGATTTTTTCCTTAGAAGGAAACGCTCTTTTATGTATGAGGAAATTCTATTGCGGTTGGGTGAGTGAAGGAATATCCTATTCTGAGAGACAATACTGTGAGAGAAATAAGTGAAAGTTACAGTGGATGTGATGTAGGTTGAATCCCTTCATTTGCTGGATAACAATAAAGGACGAACATGGCAATTTCTTTGGTGGACATAGCCCAAACTGGGTGAAACACGTATATTTGTGTCTCTATTGTAGTGTGTATCTTATGTATTTTATTTCCGCATTTGTTTTATTTTATTTCTCCGTGATCCTATTTTGTAACATTCTCCACACCAAAGTATCCTGCCACTCGATTTTAGTGGGCTTCCCAAATAAGATTTGCACGCTTGCTTGAAGGAACACAAAGATGACCCATATGGGTTAACAGTCCATCCTGAAGATGAAAATTGGAAACAACCATGCAAGTTCCCAACATATTCTACTTCGTAGCAAAGTCAGGATCATTTTCATAGAGTTGGGACCACCCGGAGGTCTTATGAACGCAAGAGTCCATTACCATGGTTAGTGTTGTAATTGGAGGCCGATTGAGGCAGTCAACACCATGATTGGTGCTCCATTTCTTATACTTAATGTTGAAGTGAAATTGTTGCAAGTATGTGGACTAATTTTTATGGTGGTTGTTGATGATCAAAATCACAACTAAGTTTTGCCCACAAAGTATAGCTAAAGCCTATTATTATTAAAGTTAAATAATACTAGTAGGTGGGACCCCCTTGTAGATTGGAGATCAGTTATGTTCATATGTGATGTTGTGATGATGTTCGACATGGATTACATGGTTAATGAGATCTTGTTTTTATTGGCTATGGTTTGAGGCTTATGAAGTATTGGTTCTTTGTGTTATTACGACCTATGCTATTCATCGACACCACTACTACCTGTTCTTGGAACACTTGCATAACATACATGTTAGTAACACATAAAAGCAATTGGAAAGGAATGAAAACAATGCAACAAATGGAAACGAAAGAATTCGAGCTATGCTATACTACATGCATGAAAGATTAAATTTATTATGGTTAAATCCTATTTAGCAAGTAATGGTTATGCAATTTGATTGAATTATATTAGTAATATGAATATTGTATATTTGGATGGATGGGATGTTGGTGGCACATTTGACGAGGTAATGGACGTTAATAGCTATGCGATTTTGTTTGAGTTACATAGTTGATATGCATGATGATTATTTTATGGCATGAGTTGATATGGATCATGCTATTGGTTTTAATGGTTGATGGTTCTGATACATGGTCTAATTAATTGAGTTAATGGATTATTGGCTGGCTTGTACTAATGTCTTAATTGATTGTGGGTGGAGGCGACGTGCATTTACTGCACGTCACCTTTACTCCTTCCGTTGGCCGCCACCCTAGTCGGGCTATTGTGCAACCTTGTTGTTGTGATTATGCTCTGATTTCTTAGCAAAGGGGAATCGCTCGGCCAACTCACCTTTTAAGGTGTTCGATTACAGGTATGTATTTTTTTGGAAATTCATGAGTCTGCTATGGTTATGAAATGATTAATGGCTAGGGTGTATTGGTTTGTGTTTTCCTTAAGTATTGCAATTGTGTAAAATTGTGTTCTTGGAATGAAGCGTTGATGGTTCTTTCTGAAATAATCTTGAATTCATATAAGTTATTGGTCATCCTAGGTGTTATCAGCCATAAGGGCTCTCTGTTATCCTTGCTGATTTAGTTGGAGGGTTTTCATTTGGTCTTGGGTGGATAGCTATCCTCACGTATTCATCACTATATCCATTCTTTGGATTTTGTGGGTTTAATGGTTGGAGGCACTCTGTGTCACTAGGTTTGTTCACTTGAGCATTAGTTTGTTTCCACCACTAAAAGTTCACGTAGTGGGCTATTTTGTTAATTTCTCGGCCCTGTCTTCACTTCAGCGTTGTGGTTATTTGACTCTAGAACAACGAGGGTTATACCCTGCGTGTGTTAGGTATCATTACTGGCCGAGTTGGAGTCTCGCTCCTCTATTATAGCCCCCTATCATGGAATTTGTTACCTGTCCATGAATGAGTCATGGTTCTCTATGTGTATGCACCATTGGCCTCAGAGGTTCCACTACTACAAGGCGTTGGCTCTGTTCTCCCTGTGTTGGCTACAAAACAAACCCTTATCCCTCCAGTCTGAAGGTTGATAAAGAAGACCAACCTAGCCTATCGGGTTTACTACTTGGTTATTGTTGGATGGTTGTATATTGTCGACTAATTTGAGTACAGGATCACCCAGTTGGTCATGTGATAATCGTGTTGGTTTGGTATCTAGTCACTGCCTCTGTTATAACAATGGTAAACCCTGCATTGTTAATTTCACAATTCAAAATACACAGTCTCTCTCCTTATTTTTATAACTCAGTATTGTTTAATTGAGAGGGTCATAGCCCCAATTAGAGTTGATGCGTGGGTATGTCTGGTTGCCACAAATTTTTAGGTCGATTGATTTTTATGACAGTGGTGAATTGGTTGGTTGATACACAATCACTGTTCTCTTGCACTAAGATTATTTGGATGTTTAACTTGGAATTGGTTACAATTGCTAAATGATGATCACGCGTACTGCAATTGTGTGTGTGGTGCTTCTACACCACGAATATTTGGTCATTGTAAATATGAGTTCTTTTGGGGCCAAACAATTATTACAATTGGGATGATTGTAGAAATTTCATCCACTGTGTGCGTTATGATTATTCGATTGCATGAGACCAAGTTTTTACACAGCATGGTTGGTTGCAGTTTGGTTAAATCGAAGCATTATTGTATTAGATTGATAGATCGACACGAGCTATGACTATGTGTTTGAAATTGTAGAATGTAAATGTTGCATCGTGGTGTTTTGCGTGGCTTCCCACTGTGCATGATATGGATAATTTTGGGTTCCATGCTCAGAAATAGTCACAAAGTTTTAAGCACGATTTTGTGGCAATCCAATTATTTTCTTTTATGAAGATAGGAATGTTGTTGATACCTCGTCATGTTGGATGGATGGCCCAACTTTTTAGAGTCACATTGAATTGGGCTTGTACAGTGAAAAAATTACACTTGCATGATTGAATTATTTTGTGCATAGCTTGTGTTGGAATGGTGGTTGTTGTCTGTCTGTTTAAATGTCCATTCAGGTTTTGCAATTTAATCTGGATTATTGGGTTTACTACCCCTATATATGTTTAATGAATGTCATTGCATTCTAAATGATAGGCCCGAGTGCAGTGATAGTGTGACTTCATTGTTAATTTTGTAAACATGACTTTTGAGTGTATTTGTTGATTGAAGTAATGGGTGGGTAGTGGTTGATTCTGATGGTTAACAGAGTGTAAATGGTTACTATTTGAGAATTGTTATATGATGCAAAGTGTATAAATGAAAAGAACATAACTCCTTTACAGATTGTGTGGAATGCATACTGCCTTGTGATAACATTGTGTTGGACATTTGATTATGAACAATGAACTAGTTAAATACATAGTAATTTTTATTTGGTCACAATGATCATTGGTTAGTGCATCTCCTTCCACATAATGTTTTATGGATCAATTAATTAATTTTATGAACAATAATCACTCTTTTTCCCTTCCATTATTTCATTTCCCTCTAATTACAAATCCCATCACCTTCCCATATTCATTTTTCACTCCCTGTTCTAAGATTGATTATAGTCAAGAGAATTTTGGTGTTAAAGCAGTTGGAAGTGGCCGTGTCTTGTTTGGATTACAATGATTTTTTTTATTTGGTTTTCTTTACAATTGATCGTTGTTTTCATTGATCAGTAACCATGTTCTTTTCTCCCTCATTATATCATGTTTCACTCAATACAAACCCCTCACATATCCAAAAACCCTTTTTCGCCCCCTGCTCATTGATAAATAGTAAAACAATTTGTATGGATTGGATTGCATGAGTCTGATACATTGCTGAGCCAAATATATTCCGTATTTTTAAGAGTTGTCATGTATGGTTATTTAAAATACTATTTTCTAATCAATCATTCATGCAGGAATGAGTTTTTTTAGTTGAGGTAGCCATGGCCGAGGAAACAAATGTAGAGGTAATTGGAACAGAGGCTCAAGAAGGCCAAGTTTCCCCATACATTTTGATGCTGACTCATAAGATATTGGCCAGTTGTTTCAGGCCGGATTCCTCAATTGGATTGGGTAGGGAGTAGTCCAACCTAGCTCTGAAAGGTCTCCCTTCCAAGTTCCACAAGCCGCTGGTATCCCTGTTCCCCTTCACATCTCTTTACAACCCGAGGTTCCTTAAAATGATGGATGGCAAGAGATTGTCCACCCAATAGTCTCCCAACATCGTGGCTGGACCAATTTGTCCTCTCCTTCTCCTCCGCCTAACAACCAGATTGTCCAATCCACTCCCCACTCACCAATGCAATCCTCCCATGCTAGAAAGAGATTGAAAATTGAGGCCCATCATGCCCTTGATAAAGGAAAATCCATTGCTCCCCCTTCCCCACCCTCCAATGGCTCTAACAAATCCATGTCTTCCCAGATGCATTTGAGGGATGATTGTTCCCACGTGACTAGTGAGATTAAGCCCAAGGGCTCGGCACAGCCAAAGGCAAATTCAGGGAATTGAAGGGTGACAACAACAATCAAGGAAATATTGCATCACAAAGTGGAAAATATGGCTTTTAAGTTTTATTTTATCTATTGTTTTATGACAGTTGACTTCAAGGATCTTTGGACAACATGTTTTATTTTGGATATATGAGTAATATTTTTGTAAATAATTTCAAATATCATTAGCTAAATTGTCAAATGGAATATGTAGATGGGAGTCACAAGGAGGTGTGTTTTTCTTAACTAATAGTTATGTTATAATTGTCATGATCTAATGGGAGTCACAAGGGGTCCCACCTACTAGTTATTATTTAGTTATAACCCTTATTATGATTATTACTTTTCCCCCTAACTAAAAGTTGGTTGAGTGTTTTAATTAACTTAAATAATGTGTCGGTTCAACTACTTCAACCAATTCTAGTTGGTTAAAAGAAAAAGGAAAGGGAGGAACAAAGGAGGATAGAAGCATAACATTACTAAGGTTTTCTCTTTGAGTTTATGTTGAGATAGTTCAGTTTTCATTCATTCATTTATTCATCACAAGCCTAATTCTCTTTTATGATAGTAGGGTCTTATTGTAGACAACAATATTCAGGGTTGAATCACATCATTCAGACACTTGTTTTTCAGAGGTGTTGATCTATCTTTGATATTTTGTGTAGACTTGTCTGTTTGTGAATTAGTTTTCATGACTGACAAAGGCTATTGTGCAAAGTCGAGTGGGCAACAATTTGTGGCAAGCTGATCCATCTTTTAGAGTTTATTTTTGGTTTTTTGTCAGAGGTCCTTTTGTATGTTCCATCGGGGATGTCTAAGTTTGACTTTGGTCCAAAATTTCTACATGAGATTTTGTAAAGAAAATGACTCTTTGGTGAATTTGAATGAAATAAAGGATTGCTTTATGTCTCATCTGTCTTGATTATCATCTTGGTGACTTTAATTCTATATTTACATTTATTTCAACAACTGACATGTTTAGAAAATTAAATAAAAAGTAAATTTTCAACAAGCTATTTATTGAAAAAAGACTAGCCTAAGCACTCGTAATTAATACTTGTGAGTTAGGATGTTATTTTTGTTGGCTATAAACCTAGGGTGACATTACCATGTATTTTTATTTAGCCAAGCAGAATCTGAAAATGATTGAGTAAGATCATTTCATATCTTTTCCTCAACAATGGTCATTTTATATTTTTCCTTGCATCTACATGAACTACAGAGGCTTATTATCTATATGGATGATTGTCTCCTTCCCTATAATGTAATGTTTCCATTAGCAGAAATATTGTACAATGGAATACATCTCTTTGTCATAGGTGGGGTACTTACATATGACATATGAGAGTGTCACACTATGATAGGTGTTACACACCAAATTCCCACACTACTAAGTGGCACACTTATGTATCTCATTCTACTAAGTGTCAC
>SNQJ01S0017302.1:124720-140433 GCA_010110895.2 Picea sitchensis
AAAATTTCCTTGTAAAATATTGTAATTTTATAGTCAATATGGATTGTTCATTATAAGTTCACGGATATGACAGTAGAAGTTATGCTAGGGATTTTTTCCATAGAAGGAAACCCTCTTTTATGTATGAGGAAATTCTATTGCGGTTGGGTAAGTGAAGGAATATCCTATTCTGAGAGAGAATACTGTGAGAGAAATGAGTGGAAGTTACAGTGGATGTGATGTAGGTTGCATCCCTTCATTTGATAGATAATAAAAAAGGACGGACCTGACAATTTCTCTTGTGGACATAGCCCAAACTGGGCGAAACACGTATATTTGTGTCTCTATTGTAGTGTGTATCTTCTGTATTTTATTTCCGCATTTGTTTTATTTTATTTCTTCGTGATCCTGTTTTTGTAACATTCTCCACACCAAAGTATCCTACCACCTGATTTTAGTGGGCTTCCTAAATAAGATTTGCACGATTTCTTGAAGGAACACAAAGATGACCCATATGGGTTAACAGTCCATCCTGAAGATGAAAATTGGAAACAACCATGCATGTTCCCAACATATTCTAGTTCGTAGCGAAGTCATGATCATTGTCATAGAGTTGGGACCACCCAAAGGTATTATGCACACAAGAGTCCATTACCATGGTTAGTGTTGCAATTGGAGGCCGATTGAGGCAATCAACATCATGATTGGTGCTCCATTTCTTATACTTAATGTTGAAGTGAAAATGTTGCAAGTATGTGGACTAATTTTGATGGTGGTTGTTGATGATCAAAATCGCAACCAAGTTTTGCCCACAAAGTATTGCTAAAGCCTATTAGTATTAAAGTTAAATAATACTAGTAGGTGGGACCCCCTTGTAGATTGGAGATTAGTTATGTTCATATGTGATGTTGTGATGATGTTCGACATGGATTACATGGTTAATGAGATCTTGTTTTTATTGGCTATGGTTTGAGGCTTATGAAGTATTGGTTCTTTATGTTATTACGACCTATGCTATTCATTGACACCACTACTACCTGTTCTTGGAACACCTGCATAAAAAACATGTTAGTAACACATAAAATCAATTGGAAAGGAATGAAAACAATGCAACAAATGTAAAGGGAAGAATTCAAGCTATGCTATACTACATGCATGAAAGATTAAATTTATTATGGTTAAATCCTATTTAGCAAGTAATGGTTATGCGATTTGATTGAGTTATATTGGTAATATGAAATTGGTATATTTGGATGGATGGGATATTGGTGGCACATTTGACAAGGTAGTGAGCATTAATAGCTATGCGATTTTGTTTGAGTTACATAGTTGATATGCATGATGATTATTTTATGGCATGAGTTTATATGGATCATGCTATTGGTTTTAATGGTTGATGGTTATGATACATGGTCTAATTAATTGAGTTAATGGATTATTGGTTGGCTTGTACTAATGACTCAATTGATTGTGGGTGGAGGTGATGTGCATTTACTACACGTCACCTTTATTCCTTCCGTTGGCCACCACCCTAGTCGGGCTATTGTGCAACCTTGTTGCTGTGGTTATGCTCTGATTTCTTAGCAGAGGAGAATTGCTCAGCCAACTCACATTTTAAGGTGTTCGATTATAGGTATGTCTTTTTTTGGCCATTCATAAGTTTGCTATGGTTATGAAATGATTAATGGCTAGGGTGTATTGGTTTGTGTTTTCCTTAAGTATTGCAATTATGTAAAATTGTGTTCTTGGAATGAAGTGTTGATGGTTCTTTCTGAAATAATATTGAATTCATAGAAGTTATTGGTCACCCTGGGTGTTATCAGCCATAAGGGCTCTTTGTTATCCTTGTTGATTTAGTTGGAGGGTTTTCATTTGGTCTTGGGTGGATAGCTATCCTCACGCATTCGTCACTATATCCACTCTTTGGATTTTGTGGGTTTAATGGTTGGAGGCACTCTGTGTCACTGGGTTTTTTCACTTGAGAATTAGTTTGTTTCCACCACTAAAAGGTCGCGTAGTGGGATATTTTGTTAATTTCTCGGCCCTGTCTTCACTTCAGAATTGTGGTTGTTTGAATGTAGAACAATGAGGGTTATACCCTGCATGTGTTAAGTATCGTTGTTGGCTGAGTTGGAGTCTCGCTCCTCTATTATATCCCCCTGTCATGGAATTTGTTACCTGTCCACAAATGAGTCATGGTTCTCTTTGTGTATGCACCATTGGCTTCAGAGGTTCCACTACTACAAGGTGTTGGCTCTATTCTCCCTGTGTTGGCTATAGAACAAACCCTTAACCCTCTAGTCTGAAGGTTGATAGAAAAGACTGACCTAGCCTGTCAGGTTTACTACTTGGTTATTGTTGGATGGTTGTATATTGTCGACTAATTTGAGTACAGGATCACCCAGTTGGTCATGTGATAGTCATGTTGGTTTGGTATCTAGTCACTGCCTCTGTTATAACAATGGAAAACCCTGCATTGTTAATTTCAAAATTCAAAATACACAGTCTCTCTCCTTATGTTTAATAACTCAGTATTTTTTAATTGAGAGGGTCATAGCCCCAATTAGAGTTGATGCGTGGCTATGTGTGGTTGCCAAAAATTTTTAGGTCAATTGATTTTTATGACAGTGGTGAATTGGTTGGTTGATACACAGTCACTATCCTCTTGCACTAAGATTATTTGGATGTTTAACTTGGAATTGGTTACAATTTCTAAATGATGATCACACGTGTTGCAATTGTGTGTGTGGTGTTTCTACACCATGAATATTTGGTCATTATAAATTTGATTTCTTTTGGGGCCAAATGATTATTACAACCGGGATGACTGTAGAAATTTCATCCACTATGTGCGTTATGATTATTCGATTGCATGAGACCAAGTTTTTACATAGCATGGCTGGTTGCAGTTTGGTTAAATCGAAGTATTACTGTATTAGATTGATAGATCAACACGAGCTATGACTATGTGTTTGAAATTGTAGAATGTAAATGTTGCATCGTGGTGTTTTGCATGGCTGCCCATTGTGCATGATATGGATAATTTTGTGTTCCACGCTTAGAAATAGTCACAGAGTTTTAAGCACGATTTTGTGGTAATCCATTTTTTTTTTTTATGAAGATAGGCATGTTGTTGATACCTTGTCATGTTGGATGGATGGCCCAAATTTTTAGAGTCACATTGAATTGGGCTTGTACAGTGACAAAATTACACTCTCATGATTGAATTATTTTGTGCATAGCTTGTGTTGGAATGGTGGTTATTGTCTGTCTGTTTAAATGTCAATTCAGGTTTTGCAATTTAATCTGGATTATTGGGTTTACTACCCCTATATATGTTTAACGAATATCATTGCATTCTAAATGACGGGCCTAAGTGCAGTGATAGTGTGACTTCATTGTTAATTTTGTAAACTTGACTTTTGAGTGTATTTGTTGATTGAAGTAATGGGTGGGAAGTGGTTGATTCTGATGGTTAACAGAGTGGAAATGGTTACTATTTGAGAATTGTTATATGATGCAAAGTGTATAAATGAAAGGAACATAACTCCTTTACAGATTGTGTGGAATGCATACTGTATTGTGATAACATTGTGTTGGACATTTGATTATGAACAATGAACTAGTTAAATACATAGTAATTGTTATTTGGTCACAATGATCATTGGTTAGTGCATCTCCTTCCACATAATGTTTTATGGATCAATTAATTAATTTTATGAACAATAATCACTCTTTTTCCCTTCCATTATTTCATTTCCCGCTAATTACAAATCCCATCACCTTCCCATATTCATTTTTCACTCCCTATTCTAAGATTGATTATAGTCAAGAGAATTTTGGTGTTAAAGCAGTTGGAAGTGGCAGTGTCTTGTTTGGATTACTGTGATTTTTTTTATTTGGTTTTCTTTACAATTGATTGTTATTTTCATTAATCAGTAACCATGTTCTTTTCCCCCTCATTATATCATGTTTCGCTCAATACAAACCCCTCGCATATCCAAAAACCCTTTTTCACCCCCTGCTCATTGATAAATAGTAAAACAATTTGTATGGATTGAATTGCATGAGTTTGATACATTGCTGAGCCAAATATATTTCATATTTTTAAGAGTTTTCATGTATGGTTATTTAAAATACTATTTTCTAATCAATAATGCATGCAGGAATGAGTTTTTTCAGTTGAGGTAGCCATGGTTGAGGAAATAGACGTAGAGGTAATTGGAACAGACGCTCAAAAAGGCCAAGGTTCTCCATACATTTTGATGTTGACTCACAAGATATTGGCCAATTGTTTCAGCCCAGATTCCTCAATTGGATTGGGCAGGGAGTAGTCCAACCTAGGTCTGAAAGGTCTAACTTCCAAGTTCCACAAGCCCCTGGTATCCCTGTTCCCCCTCACATCTCTTTGCAACCCGAGGTTCCTTAAAATGATGGATGGCAAGAGATTGTACACCCAATAGTCTCCCAACATCGTGGCTGGCCCAATTTGTCCTTTCCTTCTCCTTTGCCTAAGAACCAAGTTATCCAATCCGCTCCCCACTCACCAGTGCAATCCTCCCATGCTAGAAAGAGATTGAAAATTGAGGCCCACCATGCCCTTGATAAAGGAAAATACATTGCTCCCCCTTCCCCACCCTCCAATGGCTCCAACAAATCCGTGTCTTCCCAGATGCATTTGAGGGACGATTTTTCCCACGTGATCAGTGAGATTAGGCCCAAGGGCTTGGCACAACCAAAGGCAAATTTAGGGAATTGAAGGGTGACAACAACAATCAAGGAAATATTGCATCACAAAGTGGAAAATATGGCTTTTAAGTTTTATTTTATCTATTGTTTTATGACATTTGACTTCAAGGATCTTTGGACAACATGTTTTATTTTGGATATATGAGTAATATTTTTGGAAATAATTTCAAATATCATTAGCTAAATTGTCAAATGGAATATGTGGATGGGAGTCACAAGGAGGTGTGTTTTTCTTAACTAATAGTTATGTTATAATTGTCATGATCTATTGGGAGTCACAAGGGGTCCCACCTACTAGTTATTATTTAGTTATAACCCTTATTACGATTATTACTTTTCCCACTAACTAAAAGTTGGTTGAGTCTTTTAATTAACTTAAATAATGAGTTGGTTCAACTACTTCAACCAATTCTAGTTGGTTAAAAGAAAAAGGAAAGGGAGGAACAAAGGAGGATAGAAGCATAAGCATACTAAGGTTTTCTCTTTGAGTTTATGTTGAGATAGTTCAGTGTTCATTCATTTATTTATTCATCACAAGCCTAATTCTCTTTTATGATAGTAGGGTCTTATCGTAGACAACAATATTCAGGGTTGAATCAGATCATTCAGACACTTGTTTTTCAGAGGTGTTGATCTATCTTTGATATTCTATGTAGACTTGTCTGTTTGTGAATTAGTTTTCATGACTGACAAAGGCTATTGTGCAGAGTAAAGTGGGCAACAATTTGTGGCAAGTTGATCCATCTTTTAGAGTTCAGTTTTTGTTTTCTGTCAGAGGCCCTTTTGTATGTTCCATCGGGGATGTCTAAGTTTGACTTTGGTCCAAAACTTCTACATGAGATTTTGTAAAGAAAATGAATCTTTGGTGAATTTGAATGAAATAAAGGATTGCTTTATGTCTGATCTGTCTTGATTATCATCTTTGTGACTTTAATTCTATATTTACATTTATTTCAACAACTGACATGTTTAGAAAATTAAATAAAAAGTAAATTTTCAGCAAGGTATTTATTGAAAAAAGACTAGCCTAAGCACTCGTAATTAATACTTGTGAGTTAGGATGTTATTTTTGTTGGCTATAAACCTAGGGTGACATTACCATCTATTTTTATTTAGCCAAGTAGAATCTGAAAATGATTGAGTAAGATCATTTCATATCTTTTCCTCAACAATGGTCATTTTATAATTTTCCTTGTGTCTACATGAACTGCAGAGGCTTATTATCTATATGGATTATTATCTCCTTCCCTATAATGTAATGCTTCCATTAGCGAAAATCTTGTACAATGTAATACATCTCTTTGTCATAGGTGGGGTACTTACATATGACATATGAGAGTGTCGCACTATGATAGGTGTTACACACCAAATTCCCACACTACTAAGTGGCACACTTATGTATCTCATTATACTAAGTGTCACACTTATATATCACTTATGTATTGCATTCTACTAAGTGTCGATTTTCCACTTTCTTAAGTGTTGTACTTATGTATTGTATTCTACTAAGTGTCATACTTGAATGTTTCAATTTTATCATCATGTGGAAGTGTTGGTCATGTGCCTTAGACAAATTGGAGAAGAAAACACATCATATGAAGGTTAAAATAATGTCTTTTTCCTTGAGATTTCGACCATGTTTGAATCTCAACACCACCCTTCCCATATATAGGGAGTGTTCAACTCTTGTCAACACTCCTTGTTCAATTATAAGGGAGTGTTGTCAATGGCATATGCTTAGTGTTGGGGGAGAGTTGAAGTGGTTAGAGGATGTTACAACTATCCCACCTTACTCTAATGGTCATTTATGAGAGGTTAGTTTGGGTCAAGTATTCGAGTCATATCTCATGGATCCATCTTAGCAAAAATAAATATCCATGAGATAATCCAAATCCCAACTTATGGATCTAAATCCTTAACCATTTCCCAAAATAGTCCATGCTAGTTAATCCTACAACTCTTATATAATGAGGTCATTCATGGGTGAAAAATGGGGGAGAAGGTGATTAATGGATTTCCCCCCCATGACTTTGGGTCGAGTCACAATAGAGAAATACCAAAATTAGAATAAAATTGTTAGCGCCAGAAGTTGTTCGTAAACTGCCTTAGGAACAAGCTTGACACATCGTATTTCAAAATGCTCAATAAAGTCTTAAAATGTGAAAGGATCACATTCTTGGTCTCAATGAGGCTTCTGATTTGAGCTATTTAAGCCACTTCCCTATGTGCAAAAAAATAGGTAAATAAAACCTTTGTTTAGTCAAATGAGATTAGATGATATGATTAGGAAGAACTAAGGAACAAAACTGAAAAATTTCAGCAAATAACATCATCTTCTTTAATGTCTTTTATCAGAAGAAGAATAAATCTTCCCTCGGAAATCCTTTCCGAATAAGATTTAAAAGACTTAAACATTCATGTCGAAAATATTGCACTATACCCTATATAGAAATCTTTTCAACACATACATACAATCATATGATCATATAATGACAACACTATGTTTAATATGAAGAAACAAAGATGATAAACATAGATAAGGAAAACACACTAACCATTGACTTTATTAGCAACTGACATCTTTACATAGGAATAGATAAGCAAAAATAGTCTAAAGGATTTTACAATGAAAGCCAAATGCAGAGATCAAACCTCTTCGTCCCTCTATATTTTTCATTCCTTAGATAGATTTTACATCAAGTAGATAACATTTAATATCAACATATTAATTATGTACAACACATAACTAACTCCTAAAAACTACGAGGGTGAATTTCTACCTTATTTACTGATATACAAAAATAGCAAAATAGTTACTATAGTAAATCTTGATTTCTAGGAAACAACCTTGCAGTAGAATAGGTCTTTAGAAAATCAAGCTCCATTTGGAAAATAAGTTGTCCTTTCCTCTGATCTTTAGTGATTGATCAGATCCTAGTCTTGAATTAGAATATAGAAATTCGAATAGGTGGTTGGTCCCATGATCATCCTCTAAACAGAGCATTGTTGTTACAATTGAAAATACCATGTAGACTTCCTTTAGGAAAACATAATAAATCCATACCTCGTGCTAGCTGGGCTATATTATCTTCATATAATAATAAGTGGTAGTAGGATAATACTATCATAGAGTCACCATAGATATATATCAAATATAATCCAACAAGATGATAAAGAAAGCGTTCAATTAGAATTGCTTCTGGTGGAATGTCATCCCCATCAAAAATCAATTTCATACTAATTGGTGGAAACCTCGAGCTCAAAGAACTGTGAAACTTGTTAGATAGGCATGCTTCTGCAATGACACTCTTTGATGGTACAAAAAATATTTTGGGTGAAAGTGAGCAAAATACCATAGAAAAGTGCTTCACTAATTGCTACCAAAAGGTCTTGCAAGAGAAAATAACATTGCATCCAATTACTACAGTTATTGGAAGAAGTAGTTTGTCGATCTGAGCTTGAAACCCATCATCATTTTGAAAAATGCAAATTCTCGCTCAATGTAATGAAAACATGAGACTTTTAGCTTGAAAGAACAAGTTCTAATGTACTATCCAATCATAAAAACCTAGAAGAAGAAAGACACATGCCAAACTCCTCTACACCAAACTTTATGAGAAAATATTCTTTGAGTGTTTGGTATGATTCCTCTATCACCTAATAAATAATGTTTGACAATTGGAGTAAGATATGTATCCATGGTATAAAAAAACATTAGTGGAATAAATTGCACCGTTGATATAAATTCCAATAATAAGGACTACTGTTAAAATCCGAGAACCTTTCTAGCATTTAAAACAAACAAAAATTTGTTTATAATTTAGTACAATAGTTTGGCATTCATCAATTGATTTCATGCATCTACTTAATCAACTAGAAGCATTTTTTATTGACAGTTGGTGGGATCTTCCTTATGGAAGCTTCCTTGAACTTGTTTCAATCACCACCTGTGTATTTTTCTTTGCGACCAATAGCTCATGACAATGTAGTGAATTTTCAATATGGAATTCATCAATGGAGTGGTAGTTATAACATAAGATATATATGGAAATTTTAATAAAATCAACATAAAGTGAAAGTGAAAGTGGAATGGTGAGGGGGATGGGTAGGTGAGGTGAGAGAATGAGTGGGATAGATAGGTGAGAGAATGTGGGGTGAGGTGAGTGGTATTTTTTTATTTTATTTATATTTTATTAAAATATAAAATCAAACTTTTATAATAAAATTACACTAAATGAAATTAATCCATGGAAATTGGATGCTTTTAAAAATAGTAGGAGTATCAAAATAGAATAGGAAAGCATATGTCGACCATCTCAAAAATAGAATAGTTGCAGTGCTACTTTGGTGAATTTTGTTACCGAGGTTTGGAACTTCATGTAGTGCCTTTAAGGCCACAATTTGATCATGAAAATATTAGTGCAAATATTGGCTCCATGGGGGATGGAAATCTCCCTGTGAGCTGCCAAGAACTCATCAAATCTATGTATTATATCCATTGGGATATGGATTCATTCACCTCCTTCCAAAATTATGCAGCTTATTCTAAAACCAAAACATACTTCTGCAAACCAAATGCAAACATAATGTTGTACTCAAACTGATAACCAAATACTTGCATTACAAGATTATTTATGCACACTCCTACTCCTACTCCAATCAACTGAATTCCTACTTGATCAAGTGTAATCAACTTTTGAATGAAGCCATAAAATCATCTAACTGATGAAATGTAATCCTTGTTTGCAACTAAGTAAGAAGACATGAAGAGAGTATATCATTAACAACAAAAATTCCAAAAAAAACATGTACTCACAACTGCAAATATATGAGATGCCAAAAATTGCAGCATTTGGGATCTGTAGCAATGAAAAATCCATCCAGGCTACTATTGGATCTTGAAGCTTATAAAAAACCTCAAGCTGATCTAAGAAAGGAAATTGCATCGGTGTTAGATCTTCTGCAATTTGGTTTGTCTGCAAAACTGAATATTGTTGTAGGTTGATTTCACTATTGATCAAATGTTATTCAATATTTGTTGCATATTCAAGGACAAGAATGGTGAATGAATACTTTTTGATCTCCAGTGATAGTTGTTGGAGCAATTTATTTCACCAATTATGCTCATCTAACTGATGTTTTGCAGGGAAATCTTCAACTTATTCTTTATGGTCGAACAAATATGGCATATTTCTCTTGGAACTACACTGCCTATCCTGAGATATTTTTGACTCATGATTAAAAATATTAAATCTTTTATCTTCACAAATCAATGGTTGTTCTTGGTCTTCAACATCACTGTCTCCATAGTGATCAAACAAAGGTGGACCATTAAGGGATATAACTTGAGAAATCTGCTCATAAGATTTTTCAATGATGGGCTCATTGTATGATACTACAACAAAAGTTTGTTGAAAAGACACTTTCTCTTCTTCATAACCAACCAATGGAGTTTGTTCAGCTTCAAATATGTCATAAACAGGTTGATTTATATTGATTTTTTCATAAGATATGATATTGTATGTGAATGAATATGTTATTACAATGATGAGTGTTCTATATATAAATAACACATGGTGAGCATGGTGACCATCCATGAAGAGATGTGTCCCTTAGGTAATAAATATATTTATACTTTATACTTTATTATATATATTTATACTTTATATTATAAATAAATTATTACATTGATAATATTATAATTAATAATATTGTTTAATAATTATTAATCATATTATTAATTATTAATCTAGTAGAATGTCTTTCCAATGCTACCCAAACATCAACACTCCCTCTCAGCGAGGGAAGAATTCTAAATTACGCCAAGATTACCTTTGAAGATTACCTGTGGGTAACTCTTAAATAACTTCAACATGTCACCATGACATCCATTACCTCACAATTCATATGTACCTCATCATGTGCACCCTTGTGACTTCACAACCAATGCATCCAAGGCCTGTGGGTAGTTCTCAAATAACTACAACATGTCCCCAGGACATCCGCTACCTTGTAATGCATTTGTAGCTCATCACGTACACCCTTATGACTTCACAATTTGAATCCATGGTCTGTTAGTAGCTCTCTAATAGCTACAACATGTCATCATGAGACTATCCAATTTCCCACAGAAATATTGGATATCTTATGCATTACATCCAGTACCCTACGATAACATTTTTACCTCATCTCTTCAACATGCATCAAGGGTCAGTGGTTATCTCTCCAATGGCTACAACATGTCATCATGACATGCACTACCCTGTGATAGCATCTGAATCCATCACTCCCTATGAAGAGGGACTACACCGAGATTATCCCTAAATTACTCAAACTTCATCCTTGATAATGACTTTGTCAACACATCTGCAACCTTCTCATTCGTAGCCACATATTGGATCCTCATTTATCCCTTCTAAACCATATTGGAGCCTAATTTGTCCCTTCTGTACTAAGTGTCTAGCAACCAAGTGTCACTTCCATGAGACACATACTCCAAGTATGATACCACATGAGGTCTCATCCATTGATTGTTGAACATGAAAATCTATACATCCTTGTATATCCATAGTGAAACATGACTTCACCCCATGCAACCAAGGTATGTGGTTAGCTCTCAATAGCTACAAAATGTCCCTAGGACATCAACTACTTATGATGCATCAATACCTGATCACGTGCACTCATGTCTCAGTTCCAACCCTTTTTTATGTTGGATGAGTTCCACATGTCTTAGTGCCAGCCATTTTTCATGATGGATGAGAACACTCAGTGCCAACCCTTTTTCATGATGGATGAGTTACACTTGTCTCTATGCCAACCCTTTTTCATTCTGGATGAGAGCACTCAGTTCCAACCCTTTTCATGTTGTATGATTTCCACATGCCTCAGTGCCAACCCTTTTTCATGCTAGATGATAACACTTAGTGCCAACCCTTTTTCATGTTGGATGAGAACACTCAGTTCCATCCCTTTTCATGCTAGATGAGTTCCACATGTCTTAGTGCCAAAAAAATTTCATGCTAGATGAGAATACTCCCTCTGAAGAGGGACCACACCAAGATTGTCCCTAATGTACTCAATCTTCATCATTGACAATGGCTTGGTAAACAAGTCCACAAATTGATCCTTTGTAGTAATGAAACTGGAACCTCATTGCTCCCTTCTACACTATATCCCTGATATAGTAATATATGATCTCGATATGCTTCGACCTATCATAGACCACATGTTCTTTGAATATTTCATGCAAATTTGGTTGTCACACCAAATGTAGGTCATATCTAGTCCGAGACCAAATAACCCAGACATAAGTTCTCGAAGCCACACTGCTACTGCACATGCTTCCAAATACACAGCTTCATCCATATCGAGCGCCACACATGACTGCTTCCTGCATCCGACAGAGACTCTTACTCCTTACTATATTACCCATCTCCCTATGGAACTAACCGTGTAGCTCCCTCTGGAACTAAATATCAACTAAATCTTCAACTTGTTGACTTCATCATTTGTCCTCCAAAACAAGTCTTGTCATCCTCTTCTTGTAGGTCTTACCTACAAGTCAATTTCAGTCCAATAGTCTGCAATTTCCAAAGCCACACTACTTCATGACTTGCTGCACATGCATACTTAGATTTATCCATACTCATCGCCACACATGATTGCTTCTTTCATCCAGCAAAGCCTCCTTCTCCTTACTGTAGCACCCAACTCCCTCTGGAACTGACTTTCTGGCTCCCTCTTGAGCATTGAATATCAAGTAGATATTCAACCTATTGACTTCATCAATTTTCCTCCAGAACAAGTCTCGTCATCCTCTTCTTGTAGTTCTTACCTACAAGTCAAATTAAATTCAATAGTCATCAATTTCCAAAGACACACTGCTTTGTGCCTTGTTGCACATGATTCCACATAATCTGCCCCAACCATACTGAGTGCTACACAACACTGCTTCATGTTGTCCCCTAAATCCATACTAGAGCCTAGACTAAATCAATATGTTGAATTACTTTTCCGATCAAGAATAGTGTTGGCCCAATCTGAATCCAATTATCCATACAACTCAAACTCATGGTGTATCACATACCTGAGATAATCCAATGTGCCCTTAAGGTACCTCGTCACATGTTTTGTTGAAACCAAATGAACCTACCTGGGCTTATCCATATATTGACTAAGGGTGTTACAAAAAAAACATATATCCGGTCTTGTGTTCATCGAGTTGATCAATGAACCCACCATCTTCCTGTATAAAGTAACATCCACAGTCTCTAAAGTCGTATCTTGTAACAACTTTAGATTTGATACCATAGGTGTAGTCATTTCCTTTCAATCCAACATCCTTAACCTCTTCAGTATTTCTACTATATACTTCCCTTGATTCAGAAACATCTCATGCTATCTTTTCCATACCTCAGGAACCAAAAGGTAATGCATCATCTCAAGATATTTCACCTCAAACTTAGTAGCCATTTTTTTTTCTCTTACACTCTGAGATGATATTTTCCACACCTATTTAGAAATAGGTCATTCATATACAACAATAGTATTATCGAACCATCATCCACAACCTTAAATTAAAGGTTAAGATCTGTACCGTTGTTTGTAAATCCTAAACTCATCAGAAAATTGTTGTTCCTATTATACCATGATCTGTGTGCCTACTTTAATCCATATAAATACTTTTTCAATATACACACTGAGTGTCCCATAGTTGTCACGTACTCAACATAGTGTTATGTGACTACAAGGACCATTCTTCCTCATCAGGTTGCCATCTGTTCCACAAGAAGAATTTTAGTCCTTCGAGATGTTGAAAGCCACACACTTTGAGGCTTATGTCATTAGAATACTATGCCAGGGTCATTATCCATTAGTCAAATTACCATGACCAATCCCAATAGAGTGTCATCCCAATGTTGAAACATTAACACTTAAGAATAACTTCCGAAATTACACAAAATCTCAACACTCCCTTTGCATGTGTTGACCTCCTCTTCTTCTTCATTACATGGATGTGCACAAATCTGTGTCTGGATATTCTTGCTTCATGTTTCTTCCCGTGACTATCAATATGTCTCATTCTCAGAGCTATTACCTGTGACGTGCCCAAAACAAGAAACAAGAACAACAAAAAAACATCTCCTAGAGGAGATCAAATTATCTTGTGCACAACTATATACAATGACCCTAGAAATGATATGCTTTCTACTAACACACACCCATCATATACTTGATGTCATACAACTAACCATGTTGATTTTCTAGTGTTAAATTAGACAAGCACAATTTTCCACAAGTGGTAATTACTTTAGTAAACTCTAGAACATCACTAAGTAATTACACTCTGAAAATTTCAACTACTTAGAAACTTCCACCTCTTTCGTAGATCACTTCCCACGTGTGAGAAAGAAAAATATGTGTGTCTATTGTTGTGTCTTTTTATAGTAATATTAAATTGATCCAAAAAAGACATGTCTCTTTGAAAATCAAATTTAAAATTAAATTAAATTTTCTTTCTTATAAATAGTTGGAGAATACCTCTCGTAACTACCCAGAGATTAATTTGGTTATAATCCATCCACATAGTATTTGAATTTCTTAAATTGTTCTACCATAATTCGTGTGATTCTTTGCATAAATATAGGTAGAAGTAATATGGAGTACATTCCTCATATTTAGGTAATTAGACATTTTTACTAGAAATTACTGCCCACCATAATTTATGAAATTATTTATTTAATTTTGGTAGGAGTAAAAAGTAAATATGTTGTACATAGAGATTGCAACAATCCCATAAATTTAACACTCCCAATACTTTACTCTACTCTCATTTTCTTGGGCCCTCATGTGAGGGAGTCAAGCCCAGTCTCACTCTGATACCTTTTCATAAGAGATGATATTGTATGTGAATGAATATGCTATTACAATGATGAGTGTTCTATATATAAAGAACACATGGTGACCAGAGTAATCATCCATGAAGAGATGTGTCCCTTGGGTAATAAATATATTTATACTTTATATTATATTAAACATATAATATACATATACTTTATACTTTATTATATATATTTATACTTTATATTATAAATATATTATTATAATAATAATATTATAATTAATAATAATTATAATAATTAATAATCATATTATTAATTATTAATCTAGTAGAATGTCTTTCTGATGCTACCCAAACATCAATAATTTAAACAGTTGTTAACATGATCTACTATTTTTTTATCTTGAAAAATCTCTTCAACCATTTCATGATCATTTTTTTCTTTCACATGACTATCACTTATTTCAAGATCTAAATATTACTTCTTTAAAAATTGTTGATCTTGAACATGCAGTATGAAAGATAAATGAAAGGGACTAAAAAATTGTAAATCGTGACCATTTTTTTCAAGCTCCTCTTTAATAGAAGAGTTTAAAATGTTTACTTCACAAACTAACTCTTCTTTAATTTTTGTTTCAGCAAGACCTTCATAAAGTTCATCATAAGAGGAAAAATCTATTGTCCTTTGAGCTTGAAATTCATATTTTTCGCAACAAACTTCAAGAAGCAGTTCATGTGGAAAGTACCTTTTACAGTGTTTCTTGAACGCAACATGGAAAGTTTTCAAAGAACATATGTTGGAAGCAGAAACCAACTGGTACCATTTTTGAGCATTCACCATCTAATGAGTATACAAACATCTTCATGAGAGCATCTTCATGATAGAAATCCACTTGATCTATGCACTGATGAAACTTTACGAGATGATGTGCAGTATTATCCTCCTCCTTTCCACTAAAAATAGGAATAAAGTCTGCACAATATCAGAAAGAAAGCACAGGATTAGGAAATCCAGGAATGTTAGGATATTTAGACACTTAGGAGTTAGTTAAGATCTACTTGGTCTAATATGTCGTTAGGTAAAAGTGTGTTTCTTTAGTATGCATTAGTATGCATTTGTAGTTAGGCAATCCGACGGTCA